>WHVA01000309.1:0-137364 GCA_015179125.1 Gautieria morchelliformis
CAAAGATGAGGCTCTCGTGGCATACAAAGAGTATGACATGTGGTGTGACATGCAATTGAATGCTCATGTCAAAACATAACACTCTGAGAGAGGTGGTGAATACCTAGGAAAGGAGTTTATGCCGTACCTAAAATCAAAAGGTACTGAACAAAAGCTCACCAACACGATACACCCCAACACAATGGGGTTGGTCACCGAAGGCTGCAACTGCAGCATCGTTGAATGTGTGTGAGCCTTGCTGCATGCCAGTGGATTGCTGAGATTATTGTGGGGTGAGGCTGCCTTTGGAACACCTGTGGGACCCTCTCCAATATGTATAATTAGAAGGTGGTGCTGGGTGGATGGTCCAAACTAGTAAGATATCGTTAGCAGTCAAGGTCTATACCTTGAATAGTACCTCTGTTAATTCTGCCTTGTAGAAAAAAGGAGTTGTCATGTATGCCTGTGGACTCGACAAGAGCCTCACGTATTCCACCAACAAAGGCACGTGGTCCCCACCATGTGCATCTCTCCAACTTGTGTTGTCATCATTGTCTGCATTGTCCACAAAATGCCACCATCACCTTCATATTTTTTGATCTGCACTCTGAGTGCTCTCAGTTATCCTAGCGCTCTCAGTTATCCTCTTGCTATGCTGCCTTCAAGGGCTCAAGTTTCACAGGAGGTGAAAGGCTGGACATCAACCTATCAAACTGATGGTAGCATCCATACTCAGTATAGCGCTCAAAATAGCTTGCGCACATGCTGAATTGTCTGAACATTGAAAAGGTGTCCTCTAGACTAGCCGTCCAATTGCTCACACTAGGTTGCATTAGATTCTACTTGATCTGAATGTCAGACTCTCAAGGAGATTGCTCAATCTATGGCAGCACACTTGATCAAGGGATTAGTGGGAACCACTACCTGCTGATGATGAACCCAAGTAAGTCATTGTCTGATATGACAAAGGCAGTCAACTGACTCTATGGAAGGCAATCAACCATAAATTGGTGAACACGATGTGACCAAGTTGAGAGGACCAATGAAGCATGGGAAGCCCTGTATCCCAGCCTTGTTGAGGCTTATTTGCAGTGGGATTCCATCGGCATACCTGCTTCTGAATCTGAGGCACTGCATCATCCACCAATTGAAACTGTCGGCATTTTTGGTATCTATGTTCAAGGCATGTTGTTCTGGCTTCTGAAGCCATTGCAGAATCTCACAGCCATGTGTGATGAAGAGGGTCTGACAGCCACTATGGTCCGTCATGGTTACATGGCCAATGCACCACTTCACCTATGACATGGATTCTCTTTCATTTCACTTGAACTTTTTCATGTCTTAAACAGCCGTGCACTGCACCTGAGTATTCAGAAGTATGTCCAGAGCTTATGTTATCTGCAACAGGTGCTCTTTCATTATCTTTATTTTATGCTATTATCATGACTGAATTTTTCGCAGTGAGCTTACCCCCTGCTTTGCGAGCCCAGTTCTCAGCGGCTTATGACACCTACCTCATGATTTTACATCACATAAATGATAACCCAGTGCATTAATGATGTGTTAGCTTGCAATAGCATAGGGTGGTCACATAATAATCTGTGCCCACAATGCATTTCAAGTTTCCTCCTATCGCATCTCTCTAGTCCGTGACAGCATCACCCATCACGCCCCACCCTACGTGTCACTCGAGTCCACCAGCACAACTTGCCATATAAACAGGGCTCGACTGTGCTCACCTATAACGTGGACAATTCGATGGACTGCATGTGCTAGAAGATAGAAGATGAGCCCATCCTTAAATATTCTATGTTGGTTGCAATGGATGGTAACTCTCTTCACTTAAGCATGTTGAGCCAGGTGATTGAGAAAAGACACTGCTGGGAAAACAGTGGTTTCCAAGAGTATTGAACAACCTGACAGCTGGAGTCCAGACGCTGGTATCTATCTGACAGAGAGCCAAGTGGATTTGTTCAAAAAGTGGAATTATGATAAATATGCTGAGCTCAGTAAGTTAATTGGTGCACTACAATACTGCTTACCCATTCAATGGCAGGCACATTTATGTATATCAATTATCATCAAGCTTTGCACATACTTGATGTTCAGCTTCAGCTCTGACCTGAGCACACCTCATGAGCCAGGCTGAGTTCCTGAACCCTCAGCTTCAGGAATTATCCTGCAATGGTGCCAGGGTCGTGGGTCGAGACGTGTGCATTAGGCAAGTACTGCAGAAGCATGGACTTGTTTCAGAAGTGGAGCGGGCATCCCTGACTTCAATCAGGGGTGTGAGGTATATAGGTAGTGTGCTGGCAGTGGAGATCCTTAGCTTTTCCTCTTTGGATCCTCCTCTACCAGGTCAGTTGTATGTCACATAGGTAGCCCATTCATACTTTGGACCGCCTCTACCAGACTGCATGACTTCTGCTGTCCAGGGAGAGTTGCCCTTACAGCAGGAAAAGCTCTTCTTGAAGGACCGGTAGTCTGGTCATGTGATCAAGCTATAGCACTGCAGGCATATAAAATTTTTCTGGTCTGAAAAACTGTTCAAAAAACTGTAAAGATATTCCATACTTTTTTAGTGTTTTTGTTAGAATTTGTTGAGCAAGAAAATTGTAAAAATGTTTAAAGTTTTTTCCAGGGGTTTTTATGTGTTTTTATATGTTTCTTTGTGAAAACACAAAGAAACCCATAAAAATCCCTGCAAAAAAAACTTTGAATTTTCTTACAAATTTCTTGCAAATTTCTTGCTCAACAAATTCTAGCAAAAACACTAAATTTTGTCAAAGTTTTTTTAAATTAAAAACAAAAAAAAATTGGAATATATTTACAGTTTTTGAACAGTTTTTCAGACAAGAAAATTTTTATATGCCTCCAGTGTAGACAACTTTGGCATCAGCAACTCTGAGTCAGATTTGGGAACCCTATCTGAGCACTCTGCACCTGACACCCCCTCCTTTGAAGTCATTCCTTCAGCCTTATGCTGTCCCTGAGTACCTCTTCAAATTCCATGATGATGGATCAGTCCCAATGGATCCAGAATATTGAAAATGAGCTCTGCGCTAGCAGGGTGAAGAATGAGGAAATAGCAAACACACTACACCTCATCATGACTAAATTAGAGGTAAGAGTGATGGCCCAAGAACTGAGTAGAGAAGAAACATGAACCAAAGAGTTCAGGGGGTTTGAAGATTTGACAGAAGAAGCCAAGTGGCTGGTGACAGGTTCGAGGCAAGGGAAAGTGAAGCCAGTGAGGCCCTGGGATTTCAATGGTGACCAAGAACAGGGCCGGGCCTTCCTGAACACCTTGACCCTATATTTCATGATCAGTGGAGATGTGTTCCCCTTGGACCAGGAGTGCATCCATTAGGCCCTGTCCTTTTCCAAATCTAGCTGAGCTGCACATTTCATGAACTGAGTCCTATGTGCCAAGGCAAAAACCCAAGCTCCACACTTTCAGACCTGCATTGAATTCCAGAACCCCTGCATGGGTATTGCCACATTCCTAATCTTTCTCTCCTGCACCTCCTCTCTGGCTGATGAACTAGTACAGTATAAACAACCTGTCTAGCTAATCCCATCCCCATGTAACATACATTCAGTCTTCCTTTGCATTGCTGTTTCCTCCACTCTCCTGTCTGTCACTCAACTCCACTCCCCCAACCTCGCCCAGTGAAGTTACACATAGTTAAATACTATTATTCCCTGTATGAATAAATCTAGTAGCAATAAGACTTTACCTTATCATCTCACTTGGAAGCCACAGATTATGGCGACTATCATCTCTGGGCACATACATCCTTTGTACACATGTATACTTTCTATCTTGAAACTCTGCTCAATTCAACTTCACATTGAAGATTGAATTATTCTGCTATTAGTTACAGGACCCCAACTACAACAATTCTCTCCACATTCTGGAATTACCTCCACATGCTGCCACCTTGCCTCTGTGCTCTTGATGTGTGGAACCCTTGCATGCCCCAGCCACCTGTCTGTCTCTTCCAAGGCCACACCCACCCCTCCCATGCACCGGTACTATCCACAGTTGGCACTTGTGCCTGTTATTATATGGCAGAAGGACATTTCCCAGTCAGGACATTCATCATCTTACTCCTTTATCATGAACTATTTTCCTATCTATCATTTTACAAGCTATGACCACATACTCCTATTATCACCATCATCTATTTAGCCTTGCCTGAAGTATTATGCATAGCGGGGCTTACAGCATCATTAGTGACATCATATTTCTATTTAGGAGTCCAAACTATCAGCAGCATCACCTTTCCCTATCCATAACCCTATTCACAACCCCTGTATCTCACAGCTTAAATAGCTGGACTTTATACACACAATAAAACCACTTCTACATGATTTTCTGCCAGGCCTGCTTCGAGTTATAAGCCACCTAGGATTATCTTCGGGTTTTTGTCACTCCATATTTCTAAACCTCGAGTTATAAGGCTTCATATTCTATTCCCATCACACAAAGCATCTCTGGATTATGTTTGTTTCCTCCTCACATCTTACACTAGAACACTGCTCATATCTTGCACTAGAACACTGCCTAAATCTTTATCACCATTCCAGTATCATCCACTCGACCTCATTATATTAATCCAATTTATATTAGTGCCCCCATTCACCATCAGTCCCTTTGCCCAGGTTCTCATGTCAGTGGCAAGGAGACTTCTCACGGTGAGTGATACCCATGGCTGACCATTTAAGATGTAGTGTGACAAGCATTGGGATAGTTGGGGGGTTTTGCTGCAGGGAAGGGGGGATGGACATACATACCCCTGGGGTTGGTGGGGGTAAAGGGTCTTTTCATTCATTGCATTGCATGCCAGCTGTGTTTGGCCGTGTATATCTCATCCACCCACTTTGTCCAGCTGCACTCTCCCTACATCCCTGTGCTGCCTGGGTCACCGAGTTGTAAGGCGACACATCATGAAGTTTTTGTAACTGTTTATGTAATGGATCTTTCAGTCCCCTGTGACAGGTATATGATTGTTGACTGTATCTTTGATCGCAGGCTGAGACAGTTCTGATCAGATCCCATCACCCTTCCTCCGGTGGCATGAATGTGCATCTTCAGAAGATGCACTGCTGGTTTTGAAATTGGCTGATTGTTAGCTTCCTCTTCTGCTGCTAGTCGCATATCTGCCTCGGTGATAGTAGCCAAGATATGTGCATCTGCCTCGAAATTTCTCCGACACATTTGAATCCGAGTCAGTAGCTTCTCTGTAAAGATGATTCTGAGCACCTCCTCCTTCTGGAACCTGCCCTCTGCACCATACAGGAACTACTTCGACAATGCCATATTGGTGTCAGGTTCACCCTGTTGGGAGGAAAGGCAGTGGGTAGGATCAGCTGTGTTGTGGGGAACACAATAAAGTGAATTCCCAGTTCCACCATGTCAGAACAATAACCGTATTGCCCCAACAGGTACACCCAACCCATCCAGATACTTCACCCACCCTGCCCAGCTGCATCACGCCCCACGTATGCTGCCCATTGCTAGTAGCATGCACAACCACTACAAACCACTCCCACCATGTAGTCCCGCTGCCCTCCTGCCTGCCCACATGCCCTTCCCACATGGCCAGAGTCAGACTCACTGTTGCCCCTGATGCCCCACTCATGCCTGCACAATGAGCATCCCCCCTGGCTCTCTGTTTCCCCTCCCGCTTTCTGAAATGGGCTTTTTTTGTAGATATAAAATGACAACACACAGGCTCTTTCTAATGCATTATGGGACATGCCCGTGCACCTTGTTTTCACTCAATTTATTTATCATACACTACGGCAGCTAATCCTCTAAGGGATGTTAGTCCATCTTGGGACCTCCCTGCCTCAGGGCCAATGTTTGGCAATTCTTGACAATGGGCACTCGTTAGTTACGTGTGCTGTATTATCTTACATGAGCCTGTCCCTCAAAGGATATAAATGGATAGAAAAAAAAAAAAAAAAAGGTGAATTCCAGAGAAGAAGTGAGGTTGAATGAGAGGTGCAGATGCAAGGGGGTGGAAACAGAGAAGCAACAATGAGAAATAGAAGGTGTAGAGTGAGGCGACAAGCAGCATGTGGTGCGTGAAGGAACCCACACCACACAAATACAAAAACACAAAATAACGATGAGCCTGCTCATATTGCATCACCCATATCTTCCTGGACACAAATACCCATCACCCACCACAGCAACCCACCCAATGCTGGGCAACTGCACAATACGTATGCCAAGATAGCATGCAGATGTAGTGAGTGATGTGAAGCTAATCTGGGTCAGAGGTGAGCATAGATTATACTCTACTTACATACCAAAGCCTTCACACATTTATGATGACCTTGTGTGAATTGTTAGCTTACATGGTAGATGCACTGCAGGACAGACTTTGCTCAAGAGAGACTATCAGAGGGTTGCTGCATGTAAACATGTGGGAAGTCAAATCACTAAGATAGCAGGATATACAATATCCATGTGTCAATGAGTGTTTGCCTTGGGAAACTCATTCAGCCCCTCTGCATTGCATCCATGAAGTCCCATGCTCAAACTGGTTGAGATCAAGCTTTGTGAGTCCCTTTCCAATGACAACAGTATTCATGGGCCACCACAAACCTGACTGAGACCAGGGTGGTACCCAGAATAAAAGTTCTTGAAGGCGAGTTGAGTAACCAGCCATTTTCGAGCCGTGAGTCATGTCGAAAAGGCCCTGCAGCTGTGCAAAGGACATTAGCGGATTTTGCATGTTCACACAAAGCAAGGTCACAGCTACTGACTAGTCTGACCTGCGAATGGTGCTGAAATGAGCTCTCCGGGGTCTGCATTCCACACACGGATCGTGTTGTCACCCGAGCCGGAGACGATGCGCTTACCGTCCTGCGAGAACGCCACGGACATGACGCTGGTGTGGCCTTTGAATGGTGCTGAAATGAGGGCCCCGGTGTCTGCATTCCACACGCGGATCGTCTTGTCACTCGACCCGGAGACGATGCGCTTGCCGTCGTGCGAGAACGCCACCGACCAGACGTAGTCGGTGTGGCCTTCGAATGGTGCTGCAATGAGCTCCCCGGTGTCTGCCTTCCACACACGGATCGTCTTGTCATCAGACCCGGAGACGATGCGCTTGCCATCCTGCGAAAACGCTACCGACATGACGGGGCCGGTGTGGCCTTCGAATGGTGCTGCAATGAGCTCCCCAGTGTCTGCATTCCACAAACGGATCGTCTTGTCATCAGACCCGGAGACGATGCGCTTGCCGTCCTGCGAGAACGCCACCGACCTGACCGAGGCGGTGTGGCCTTCGAATGGTGCTGAAATCAGCTCCCCGGTGTCTGCATTCCAAACACGGATCGCGTTGTCATCAGACCCGGAGACGATGCGCTTGCCGTCGTGCGAGAACGCCACCGACCAGACGTAGACGGTGCGGCCTTCGAATGGTGTTGAAATCAGCTCCCCGGTGTCTGCATTCCACACATGGATTGTGGTAAGCAAACGCAGAGGCGATTCGCTTGCCGTCATGCGAGAACGCCATCGATAGGACGAGGCCGGTGTGGCCTTCGATTGGTCCTGAAATGAGCTCCCCGGTGTCTGCATTCCACACACAGATCATGTTGTCACCAGACCCGGAGATGATGCGCTGGTCGCCGTGCAAGAACGCCGCCCGCCCGACACCTGCGATGTGGCCTTCAAATGCTGCTGAAAGGACCTCCCTAGTGCCTGCATTCCACACACGGATGTCTGAGGACCCAGAGACGATGCGCGTGCCGTCGTGCGAGAATGCCACCGACGCGACCACGCCGGTGTGGCCTTCGAATGGTGCTGAAATGGCCTCCCCGGTGTCTGCATTCCACACACGGATCATCGTGTCATTCGACCCGGAGACGATGCGCTTGCCGTCCTGTGAGAACGCCACGGACACGACGCGGTCAATATGCCCTTTGAATGGTGTTGCAATGAGCTCCCCGGTGTCTGCATTCCACACACGGATCGTCTCGTCAAAAGACCCGGAGACGATGCGCTTGCCATCCGGCGAAAACGCCACCGACGTGACGGGGCCGGTGTGGCCTTCGAATGCCGAAATGAGCTCCTCGGTGTCTGCATTCCACAGACGGATCGTCTCGTCATCAGACCCGGAGACGATGCGCTTGCCGTCGTGCGAGCACGCCACCGACCAGATGTTGTCGGTGTGGCCTTCGAATGGTGCTGAAATCAGCTCCCCGGTGTCTGCATTCCACAAATGGATCGTCTTGTCATCAGACCCGGAGACGATGCGCTTGCCGTCCTGCGAGAACGCCACCGACCTGACCGAGGCAGTGTGGCCTTCGAATGGTGCTGAAATCAGCTCCCCGGTGTCTGCATTCCACACACGAATCGTGTTGTCATAATCCTCGGTGAACCCGGAGACGATGCGCTTGCCGTCTTGCGAGAACGCCACCGAGCAGGCGCCGCCGGTGTGGCCTTCGAATGGTGCTGAAATGACCTCTCCAGTGTCTGCATCCCACACAAGGACCGTGTCCCAAGACCCAGAGAAAATGCGCTTGCCGTCATGCGAGAGCGCCACCGAGTCGACCCCATACGTGTGGCCTCCTCCCAGAACGGTTTGAATAGGTGGCCACGTCGTCGCTTTCCCGGTCTCGATGTGGAGCAGTCGTGGAAATCGTGGAAGGTAAGTCTCGCATAGTTTTGACCTTTCAGGTGCAAACGGGAGTGCCGACAAATAGAGATGGGGAGCACTCTGAGAGATTGCACCCCCAAATACACCTACAAAACTGTGGGTATCCATTCCGAATGCTGTAATGTCATTATCCTGAAGTTCATTAGACTCCCGTCGGAGTTCATAACAACTTGGGCACTGACCTGACTCCAGTCCATTATTGACGAGAGCGCGGCTGATGCATCGGGTACCTTCTTGATCAAACTCAAAACTTCCAGCCAGTAGAGTAGCTTAGTCTCGAAGAACTCCTTGACCTTTGCACCTAGACTCGGCGTAAATGTGGTGGCGCGAACATGGTCCGCCCAAAAACGGCAAGAGTAGGAAAGTTGTGAGGATATATACTTCTTGGTCCGTGTCGCCAAGTCGACAACGTCGTCATTACGCAGATGTGAAGTTTCAAGATGACAAATGTTGAAACAAAGCTCATCCCTCATCACGCGCAAGGATGAGAGAGCAAGGCCGTCATGGTGCAAAGATGTGTCAATGTAGTATGGTCCACTCCGGCTGCGATCTGTCAAGAAGTCACGAAAAGAGGTGTGTAGCAGACTGATTGTGCCAGATTCTTGAGAAGGAAGGCTCAGCAGAGCACCCATAGGTCCAACTATATCATGAACCTCAGTACCCGAGTCGTCTTCCTTGCACAATTTCTGCAGGGCAGACATCGAAAGCGGTTCCCTGGCTGCAAGCAAGCAGCCCATCACCAAGTGAAAGCGATGCCTGAAATCGTCATCATCCATAAAGTCATCGTCATCGCCGAATATCTGCTTGAGAACACCGAGATATAGCTGATCCAGCCCGCTGAGGTTCTTGACCAAAAGTCTTTGAAGTTGGTTAACAGGATCCCGACCATACTTCCCATCTCCTTGGACAAATCGACAAGCTGTGGACACCCATTGAAAGTGACCCTCTGCTTTCTCGACTAATAATCGACACCAGCCATTGTTGGGCCATTCACGCTCCAGGGCCATAATATGACGTAGTTGGTCTTTCACAAAGAGAGAGACGTCATCGGCAGGGTTCGGGTCAATATCTGTGAGGGACCTAGAAAGCACATGCTTCCTCCCAACAAGGGCAGCCTGGATGTCTTGTTCGGCACGAGAGGTGATGAGAACGCGGAAGTTAGGCGGCAATTCTGCAGCTTGGTTGCCAAAGACATTCAAGAGATCCTTGCGAGATTTCTGGTCTCCGCTCTCATCCAATGCATCAATGACGATCACCGTTGGCCCGACGGTCGTTAGCCCATGGGCGGCGTCTAAAATGAACTTCTGGAACTGCCGATGAGGTATGCGTGTGGTCCGAAGCGCTGTCTGCTCTCCGACCACTTTCAGCAACGATGCTTTGCGTTGTGGGTCCATATCAGCCAGATCACGGGCAATAGTGCTAAAGAGATTGTCGGGGGATCGCTCTGCCGGATGATCGCGGTCAAAACAGTATGATGATCCGAGACGTTTGAGTTTATAAAACCGTCGAGCGACCTCGTGAGCAATCGCAGACTTGCCGGAACCGGCAACATCATTCAAGAAAAATATCCGAGGAGCATCGTCGCTATCCTGGTTAGCCCAATCGCAGATTTGCCCAATAACTTTCTCGCGAGTACCCGGCAAACAGCCTTTTTTAGGATCGCATCCAGCCCCCGCTGCGTAGGGCATGTCAATCAGCAGAACTGCTCCAGCTGGTTGGAAGGTGTATTAAGCTCGGGAAATGCCTCAAACCAGAAAATTCACATATGTCCCCGACAGCCTCCAGAACACGTAGTACCTTTATTTCGGTATGAATGACGGCGTGTTCCTGTAACGCCGCCCTGAGGCTGTTGAAGGTTTGCTGGTATTGTGTGACCGTGGTGTCGACATCCGACCATAGATTTTTCGCGGTTCTTTTCCCTGAACAAAGATCATCAGTATGACCATCTGATACACTGGGTCTAACATACAGAAGTTCATGTCTTTGGCATAGTCGCGAATAAAGTAACCACACTCAAGCGTTTGACTCGTCAAGGATATGATAAGTGGTTTTTGTGATTCAATTTCCTTCAACGGCTCTGCCAAGTGGACGAACGTATAGGCATCTCCCATAAGTTTCGCCAGCTTATTGACGCTATTGTCCCGGTCCCTCTGAGCAATGATCGTCTGGGCCAGACGTCAGATATGTCAATTCAGCTGGTGCATGGGATGGATCTACCTTTGGCACACTAGACAGGATAGACCATGCCATTTTCGCGTAAGGATGGACCTAGGATCGAGGAAAACATGTACATGAGATGACCTGGGAGACCGCCGACGCTTGAACCATACCTCGGAGATCCCGTCCACGATCTCGGTAAACAGCTTGATCTTGTCCAGGAGTGGATCCCAAGCCGCCATTCTCGGGATGACAGTATTATTGGTGGCGGAAGATATGCCGTCGACCACATTCCCTGCTTCAATAACTCTGGATGGCGCTGGGTTCATACTATCGACCACTTTCGCGCCGCTGACTGCTTCGTTCAACTGGCCTTCCTGCGCATCGTCGGGCGTCCCGAAAGACGTGATGGTGAACTCAAGGACAGTCTGAACCTTATGCATGTTCCCTGCCTCATCGTATTTACGCAGTTTGAGAGAAACGGCCGCTGAGTTCGATGATTACGTGTGCACTCAGTCGTTGAGCGACGAGGACTGACCTCCTGTTGCTTCGTTTTTAAGCAGTGATTCAATCCGTTCCTTCCCACCGCCAATGTACTCATCACCACCAAATGTACGATGCCTATAGACTTCGATGCCTAATACGGAACCCGCATTCAAGTCGTTGCTGGGCATGGTTTTAATATCTACGTGAAGATAACACTGGAATTAAACGCACAAATAGAACGACACATCCCATGAGGCAGTATTGCCTCTCGCAGCTACGGCAGTCTTCTTGACATCCTCATCGACAAAGAGTTTCACGTAATATTTGCCAGACCGTTTGCCGAACAGTCCAATATTGGGAGGGTGATTGCATTTCAAGTCTGTGGTCGACCGTCAAGAATCAGTATACGATGGACAGCGCAAACGAAAGAGACCTCCCTGCAACTTTGATTGCTGCAGGAATACTGCGGGGGGGGGGGGCGGGGGAGTGAACAGTTGGCTCAGTAGAAAAGTGATCGTGGACTTACGCTACTGTGCCCTTACCGTTTCCCTCAACGTTGTTCATTGCTCGCAGTCTTCGAGGTGGGTGATAGGCGGAAAATGACGAGAGGCGCCGCCATTGCTCTCAGACGCCGGGAACACAGGCTTCGGTCCAGGTGAAGCGGTCAATCGTCTCTGCATGTAAGTACTTACTCGGCCGTCTTCGTAAGCACAGCTGGTCCGTGTCTCAGAGGCACCACGGCTACATAGCATGTCGTGCGGGCGGCGAGAAAGAAAATTACGTGATTTGCAGCGCCCCCGATGCCCCGCCCAATGCTGCCTAGATCCCGCGGGCTCCTGCGCTGTCCACTTGCGTTCCGTGCCGCATCCCACCGTCCACCCCTGTTAAGTTGTTAGCACCGCACTATCCCGCAATCCGCATGCTACTTCTCAACGCCAATCGTTCGCAATCGGAGGTCCCTTGCGCCTTGTCCAGTCTCCAACTGGCCCGCATTGCCCGCTACCCATCCCCGTCCTCGCCCACCATCCTCCGCTCACCTCTAGTGCTAGTTCTGTCTGTCCCGTTCCAGCACGCTCCGCTCCTTCCGGGGGATATCCAGTACTGTGTCTTATCGTCGCTCTTCCTCCCACACCCTTCCCCCCATTGCCAGCGCCCACTCTGGCGGCTACCCCTCGCCATACTCTCCAACCAGCTTGTGCCACCACACTTCATTCATCTCTACCGCTCTCCGCCTACTGGCCCCAACCAATACTGCGTTATATTTGTGGTCGAATCACACGCGTCTTCTCGTACCCTCTGATTTCTCCAGCCTTGCACAGCGGACAGATATTGGCATCGGTATGTTGAGGTTGAAATAAATACTTCGACAGGCAGACAATTGTCGACCCACTGAAGGTCGCCCGCACGGCTCTCATCGAAGCCAGCGGCGTGACATCCCGCCCCACAGCTTCGGAAGCATCCATCGTCGAGGCCGAGGAGAAACAACCTCCAGCAGACGGCATGGGAGGCATTGGCGCAAGGGCGGTATGGGAGTATGGGCAGTTTCTGAGCAGCATGAACTGTCCTTCGCATAACCAAAAGTAGACATTGGTCGCATTAGTTATTCTACATTTGCCCCAACGCATATCATATCGATCATCGCATGCTTACAACCACCACCCAGTGCCTTCGTTACCTTGTATCTTTGGAGAATAGCATAGTAATCAAGATCACTAGCCCTTGGTCTGCGGTTTTCATGCGCATGTAATGATTTGGACGATCTCAGAAAAGAGAAGTAAGTACGGAGATTACGTTGAAAACCTGACTGAGTACGGGCTTCAAACGATAGTTGTGCCATCAAATAAGCAGTCAAAGGGAAGGGGGATTGAGTTTGAGCAAAACTGCTGAGCCAATACATGATGCTGCCAGACCGACTTCAGACAGCGCCGATGCAGTGATGGTAGAGAACGCTGGTAAGGATGAATTTCATGGCAGCGTGAAGCATTCCCTAAAATGATCATGGAAGCCAAACCTCTGACAGTCGTAAGCGAATGCTACCCTCTACACTAACTGAGGCACGTGCAAATGCCCGAATCGTACATATTAATAGGTCGTGATTGGGCATTCGAACAACGAGTGTACCTTGACAGTACGTGAAACCCCTCCCTTTCACTCCATGAAGAGCTACATAGTGTATCAGCGAACCGCAGGAGACGTCATCGCTCTCCAGTCGGAGTCGGAGAAACCGCAGCGGCAGCGGAATCTCGTCCGGGCCGCGACTCCATCGCTAGGAAGGATGGACACCCGTGGGCGGCCACAGCGCGAAAAAGTTTGCACCGCCCTTCCCATCCTCTTCCTGTCTCTCTCCACGTTTCGCTGTACATCTTCAAATGGCTCCGTCTGCATCCAAACAAAAGCGACTGGCCGAAAAGGCCGCTAGGGCAGCCTCGCGGGGCGGTGATGGCACATCGACGTCGACACCAACGACGTCCGTCAATGGGGGCAGCGCAACGAATACGCCATTAACGAGTTTGTCCGCAGCGCAGAGTCGAGAGGATCTCACCTCTATGGCCAAACTACAGATCGCGACGGATCGGTGAGTCGGTTGGGCCGTGTGAGTGGGATAGTTTTCAATCCTCTACGTAGGAGTGCTGCTGGTGTGCTGGTGTCGGACGTCAAGGGTCGCGATGTTAAAATCGATGCGTATACCCTATCGTTCCATGGCCGCTTGTTAGTGGAAAATGCTGAGGTCGCGCTAAACTATGGACAGCGGTGCGTGTCTATCAGTTTTGGCTGCTGCAAGGCTCATCTTCCTCTCAGGTACGGTTTACTGGGAGAGAATGGGTCCGGAAAGGTATTTGCCTCGGCTTCTCGCTAACAAAGTCCTCAGTTTCATGCTGTGTAGTCTACCTTCCTCCAATCAATTGCTGACCGGGACATTGACATCCCAAATCACATCGATGTGTGTCCGTCCTTGAGATGACCATTCTGAGGAGCAATTGACTTCTCCCTAGATCTACCTTGTCAAAGGCGAGGCGGAGCCTGCTGATGTCAATGCTGTGGACTTCATCATTCATTCGGCACAGGCCAAGGTCGCCGCTCTAGAACGCCGGATTGAAGACCTCTCCCTCGAGGCAGACGACCCCGAAGCACAAGTAGCTCTCGACGCGGCTTATGAGGAACTCGATGAACTTGACCCCAGCACATTCGAGGCCAAGGCGGGAAGCATCCTGCACGGTCTGGGGTTCAGTCGCGAGATGATGAAACGTCCAACGAAGGATATGAGTGGTGGATGGCGAATGCGTGTAGCATTGGCCAGAGCATTATTTATCAAACCCCATTTACTTTTGCTGGGTGAGCTGGCTATTGGGACGCAAATGTAATCACGCTGACGCTTGGACACAGATGAGCCTAGTGCGTATGGATGCTTGCATTTCCGGATACGATTGTTAACAAAAAGGGTAGCTAACCATTTGGACCTCGGAGCCGTTGTGTGGCTCGAAGCTTACCTATCTACCTATAATCACATCCTTGTCGTACGTTGCACTTCCTCCACTATCGTCTTCTTCTAATTGTTTGATTGTAGATTACCTCGCACTCGCAAGACTTCATGGACAGTGTGTGCACGAACATCATGGAGCTCACGCCCAAGAAAAAAGTCTGCTTTTATCCCCACAGATCCATGTTTTACTGATATAATGGTTCTCTCCCATTAGATGGTGTACTACACCGGCAACTACACGACGTATGTGCGGACGAAGCAGGAGAACGATGTTAACCAAATGAAAGCCTATCACAAGCAGCAGGAAGAAATTGCGCATATCAAGAAGTGGGTGACTTGAAAATATGCTTCCGGATAATACACCAACTTCGAATATACAGGTTCATTGCTAGCGCGGGTACTTACGCCAACCTTGTCAAGCAAGCGAAGTCGAAGCAGAAGGTGCGACTTGCCAACACAAAGGTGATCGACTATTGACTCACATCGAATAACGGCAGATCATTGATAAGATGGAAGCTGCGGGATTGATTGAGAAAGTGGACACGCTTCGGCCGCTACGATTCAATTTTGAAGATGTGCGGAAGCTACCACCACCCATAATTGCATTTAACGAGGTCGCGTTCTCGTACTCGGGAAAACGAGAAGACTACCTCTATAAGAAGCTTTCGTTTGGTATCGAGTGCGTGTTTAACTCGTAACTGTTCTTCACTCGTTGAGCTGTCATACTATCTTAGTATGGACTCACGGGTGGCTATCCTCGGAAACAACGGTACAGGCAAATCCACGTTGCTGAACCTGATTACGGGCGTACTGCAGCCATGTGAAGGGACGGTGTCCAAGCATGCAGCACTCAAACTTGCCAAATACAGTCAACACTCGGCCGACCAGCTCCCGTATGAGAAAAGCCCCATCGAATACTTCCAAAGTGCATATCATGAAAAGTACCCGGACAAGGACATTATGGTTCGTTGTAACTTACTTGTCTATTCTCCCCACGTACCGATGGAAACCTCTATGTGTGGTGTAATGTAGTTCTGGCGCGGGCAGTTGGGTCGGTTTGGGTTGTCAGGGACACACCAGACATCACCGATCAAACAGCTGTCCGATGGCTTGCGGAATCGGTGTGCCGCTGTCACTAGTTGTGCCATGTTTCTTAACTTAGTCAATTTTCTTGCAGCGTGGTCTTCTCCCAGCTTGCCATGGAGCACCCTCATATACTTTTGTTAGGTACGTTACTTGTTCAACGTCAGATCCTTATCCGACTACGAAGCTCAGCCTGATGTGCAGATGAACCGACCAACCACTTAGACATGGGGTCCATCGATGCACTCGCGCAAGCGATCAAGGAGTTTGAGGGTGGAGTTGTGATTGTATCACACGACTTCCGTGAGTGTCGTCCCCTGGTGAAGCGTTTTTACTAACCAAAGGGCCTACCTATGTAGGGTTAATCTCGCAGGTTGCGGAGGAACTCTGGGAGGTAAGAGACCAGACGATCCGTAACTTGAGCAAGGTACGTGGGTAAGCCATGGATGAAAATGCCATGCTTAATTGTGCGATTGTCAGGACGACGTCACCATTGTGGACTACAAAGCCAATCTTGCTAAGCAGAGTAAGTTCCATGGAGTTCGCCTACCACTCAATGACGTTTAACACTAAATGTAAACCAGGTATGAAAGAAATTGAGAAGGCTAAGTTGATCAGTAAGACAACGGGAAAGACGAAGACCTGATCGCTGGAACAAGTCTCGGCATTGCGGTCGAGTCATATGTTTGCAGCAATTCGAGTACCTTCCTATTTACATTACGTTTTGCATATAACTGTGGATCCCTTACGCTCCCCTCCTGAGGATAGATTCGTGCACGAAGCAAAACCCTTGCACCTACTTATCTGGGCTCGACAAAGATGATTAAATATGTGGATGTCCGCACGAGCAGAAACCATATCCCGTTGCACGTTTTTCACGGGTGAAAAGAGTCATCCTGTGCCAGCAAATTCACCTCGTCAGCTTTCCATCGGGTGTTTCGCGCTTGCTGGCTTTTCCCGGAAAAACGTGAGTTGCAAAAGCGCCGCGGGGACCCCACCGCGTTTTTGATCGCTTTTCAGGCATTAGAAAATTCGACACTTGTATATGATCAATATCCACGCATTTTCATTGTTTCTTGGTTGTTGTCAGCTCTCTAGACCACCATACTTACACTTTCAGCATCTTAGAACACTGATTTTCAGCTCTTAATAAATACTACTTTAGAATGCAATAAAACATTGATTTCTATTACCGAACAGACAATTGGAAATACCTAGATTGAAAGGTATTGGGAACAACGAAATGGATGCAGTCAAACCATGCTGAGAAGAGACCAGAGCTGACACTAGAGACTAGTGCAAGCGCAGTAGCGTGATGAGTGGCATGATTATGGTTGGATATGGAAGTGGTTGACAGTGTGGGAATACCAGAGTGTTGAGTGGGGTAGTGAATTCAGCTGGCAGAGACGATTGCGAGAGCGGGAAGATAATGAAAGTGATGAGGGTCAAACGTGAGCAACGATAAGCGGCACTCAGGCAGGGACGAGCACAAATGCGGAATATAGAAAAGGACAAGGCGGGGGGGTTGAGGGTTAGAGTGGCCAGGTACAAAAACAAGAGCTTGAGGTAGAGAGCAAGAGTTTAGGAGCAAGAGCAAAAGCTTGAGAGCAAGAGGGAGGGCGGGGCGGGGCGGTCTATTATGAAAGCAAGAGTAGCTGAAAGGACATATTCTGAGAGTGAAGGGATATACATATGAATGTCTGCATGCATACTCTTTCAAATCTCAGGTGATAGGTGTGATGGGAGCACAACACTGCACTCCATGCACATGTCTCCATGTCCCAAATCATCATAGATGGGTATGCCTTCACCCTTGACAGTCTGCACATATCCTGGGAAGAGACATTAGCACCTGTCCTTCAAGTCCACAAACTGTGTGTGGGATAGAGGTGGAATGTGGGGACAACCTCATTGCCTATCTGCTCACCTGGCTGTGTCATGGCCTCCCACTTCAGCTGTACAACATGCCCATCCAGATGCCTCAGGTTTCACTCAAATCCCAGGAGCACCTATGACTACAGAGATGCAATATCAGCAACCTGCAGCCCCAACCAACCCAATGTCACTCTTGTAAGGGCAACCCTGGCTGGTTGTGGAGATCACACTACCACACAACTGACAAGGGGAAATCCGAAGTATGTATAAATGAACAGAGTATACAAGAGAGGGGATTCTCACCTGACAAGGGGAAATCCAAAGAGAAAAGTCTAAGGACCCCCAATGTCAGCAAGCCCGTATTATACTACGCTGCGCAGCCAGGGACAACACTTGGCACCCGCCATCAACCCTGCATCCTCCTGACCTCCCTGACCCCTGATCGACCCTTGATGCCACCTATTACGCGAGTCGCTTGATTTCCGACACTGTTCCGAGAGTGGAAGTCGGAAATTGGAGTGGAACTGGCAAGGTGAACAGAACTGGTGGAAGTTCTCCCAGAAGCGGAATCCTTTCCGAAAGCGGAGGCGGAGATGGAATCGGAACTGGAAGCGGAGTCGGAAATGGAGTCGGAACTGGGTGTGGTGTCGGAACTGGAAAAGGAAAACAGGGTGTCCCCTGACAACTCTACACACCTCCTCATCCAGAATGTTCTCCATGAAATATAAACTTGTCTCATTCTGCTGCTACGTGCCCTTCTTCTTCCTGCCCCAGACACTTATGATAATGTCGTCCACCTCCCAGTCTGGGCTCTTATTGCCCTTGCCCTCAAACACAAACTTGCTGCCCTTGGCAATGCCCATGAGGATGTTGAGCATGTAGTGCTGCATGTGCAAAGCAACCTTCTGTCCAGAACAGTGCAGGCACTGCTACGTGATGATCTTTCCCTTTGTTACATACCAGTTCCCATGTTTGGCCCAGAAGCCTTGGCTTAGGTACTTGCTCAGGAACCGTCAATTCTCACGTACACTCTTCAGTTCACATCTGTTCTCCTCGGAACTCCTTGGTCCCCTTTTCCCAATCACCCATTACCCCTGACTCCCTTTCTTAGATCAAACCCATGCATCCCCTTTCATCCGTCCCTTAGTTACCTGATTCTGCCATCCTGTCTATGACCCTGCATCCTGTTATCCTATACAAGCCTGGCCTGCGCTTCGCTCCGGCCAGGATTTCAGGCAAGGATGAATGGCGCTAGTTTCCAACACTGCAGATGGAACACACATGAAAAGGATGAAAACAATGAATTGTGCATCATAGAATCACTAAAGAACAGGCAAAGTTCCTGAAAAGGAACCACCACTCACCAAGAATATCTCCGCATGCTTGGGGTTGGCATAGTATGCAAATCTTCTCTTAATAGTGATTTCAAGGTCTGGTTCCATGAGCCGCTGATGGAGCAACCCTCTGATGGCACAGATGATGTCCGTGATGAGAGAACAGGTAGGGTGGTGATCCAGGCAGTCTGGGTGGCCTGTGTCAGTCCCTAGTAAGTTGAGAGCCAAGCCTGCAAGGTCTTTATAGATCGGGCTTGTTGGTGTGTCAAAGTCACCATGGATCGCTGCTCAACACTTCTCTGAGGAGTTCCTGTGTGCGTCAATGACTCAACATGCACGGACAATGGAAGAATGAATATAAGGGATGGCCAAGAGTGATGCAACAAAAACAATGAATCATGCATCATAGCATCACTAAAGAACAGGCAAAGTTCCTGAAGAGGACACCACTGCTCACCGAGAAACCCTCTGCATGCCTGGGGTTGGCATAGTATGTGAATATTCTCTTAATAGTGATATCAAGCTCTGTCTCTGTGATGGGACGCTGCATGGATGCCAACACACCTGGATCCCAACGCAGCCCATGCACAAGGCGGCACTGAGTCCTGAGTATCCATGTACATAATATGTAAGGGCCATGTATGAGATTTGAAAGAAAGTATGCTCCAGTAACCACAGAAATTTAAAGCAACAGAAAGGTGACCGGGGAATGACTTGTGGATTTGTTGATGAGTCAAAGGATGAGAGTGAATCAAACTTGAAAGTGTGGGGGTGAGAGTGAGAAGAAAGGATGTGAATAACAGGGAAAAGCAAGAGGCAACATCCATAAGCCAAGGGCAACATGAAATGGACAGAGCGGAATAATGACAATGGAGTCATACAGGAAGCTGATTGGTCACAACAGCTGCTACAACGATCCTGATGTATCGGAGATGTGTAATCCTCGAAAAAAAAACCCCCCAAGGTTGGTGCAAGGAAGCCGATTATTTGGAGAGAGGTTATGAATGCATGTGTAATCCCTGAAAAAAAAAAACCCTCCGGTGGGTCAAGTCCGATTAAATGGAGAGATTAGTCACAACGATGTCCGTGCGAGGTTCACAGGATAATACCGTACAACGGTGGGTGCAACCTGATTAATCGGACAGACGCTACCAATGGATGACTAATCCTCGAAAAAAAAAACGCAGATTGCTGCTGCTGCTGACTTGAGCGGGTTTGATGCGCAGGGGAACACGATTCGCTTTGGGGCGTAGTTTGAGCTCGAAAAGACTATCGTTGTGTTTATAAGCGAGTATCCTGACTATGTGGTATGCGATGTGTTTGCTGAGGGCTGGACATATGACACCAAACCGAATGCCCCAACCCAACTTCACAGTCTCTTGAACGGACTTTGACGCTCACCTTCTTGAGCGTCGCCACACCCGAAAACATAACCCTATAAAAGCTCCCGTCCCTCCCCTGATGATGTATTTTATCCAGATCATCTAACCCAACGAAACCCCGATCCATGTCGAATATCTTGACAGTCTATTTGAGAAAAGTCCGCACATCATCGTAGAGGAAGAACTCTTTGTCAAGGAATGGGCCATAGATGAATTTGTCACACATAATAAGACACACGAACTCAAATTATCATCTTGGAAGGAGAAAAGTCTTGACCAAGTACACTATGTTATGTAGAGCCTTGAGAATAGGGTCCTTGATATCCGATGTCATATCTTGAGACAATGAGAGTGTTTGAACAGCCGAGGACACGTGTGCAGTGACTCAGAACCTACAGCAATAGGGTAGATAGAAGCAGTTGCGGGGGTGAAAGATAAACGTCGCCAAATGCTTCAATGATGTACTTGTCCGCGAGCATGCATTATTTGGCATAATCCGTGCTGATACATCCTCAAAGCGTAACACCTCACATGCCAGGACGATGATCGACGAAAAGCTGTCAGCACGGCATGACACATATGAGACAGAAATGACAAACCTGCTACAAAGTAGTCATTAGTCACCTTCCTCACCTGCTGACACCGCTACTAAGCCCTCTTACCCATCTGGCCGGCCCAGTAGGTCAATGACCGTCCTCATCGAGGCAGCTGTTGGGGGCAGCGGCATGTGTGTGCGGGGGTGGGAGGATGTGCGGTGTGCCACAACATCGTGAAACAACCCGATTTATCAATAGACTAGTGTTGTTTACAGTTCAGCTTGAATTGATCCATACCAGTTCAGTTCCAGTTCAGTTCATTGAGCTGAACTGGTATTTGAACCGAACCTGGAACTGGCATCCTCTCCATTCCTTAGATCGGTCTGAACCAATCATGAACCGGTTCTGAACCGGTTCAATACTATTATATATCTAAATGATTTATTTTTTAATTCTACTAATATTTGGCTAGTTTAAGATCATAATTATTTATTTTTGACATCTAACTAACTAAATAAAAAGGGGAATGACTCCTGCAAGGGCAGGAGTCGTTGTGTGAAGTGAGCAAACAGTGCGGCCTTTTAAAGACCATGCTGTTTGCAAGTCACGTGACCAGCGAATGTCGCTGTTTTGTTGACCATCACAGGTCACATGACTTGCAAAGATCAACAAACAGCGCGGTCTACATAAGGCCGCGCTGTTTTCTCACTCCACACAATGACTCCTGCCCTTGCAGTAGTCATTCCCCTTTTAATTTAGTTAGTTAGATGTCAAAAATAAATGAATATGACCTTAAAGTAGCCAAATATTAGTAGAATTAAAAAATAAATCATTTAGAGTTAAACCGGTATTGAACTGGTTCAGAACTGGCTCAGGACCGGTTCATGAGCTGAACTGGCACATGAGCTGAGCTGGAGCTGGGTCATGACCCAAAACCAAGAACCGGTTTGTGAACTGAATTGAACTGAACTGAACTATAAACAACACTACAATAGACGCTATGGATGCATGAGTAATCCCCAAAAAAAAAACCCCCTCCAGCTGGGACAAAGAACCCGATTAATTGGACGTACAGTATGAATAGATGTGTAATCCCAGAGAAAAACCCCTTCGATTGCTGTAAGGAACGCGTTTAAACGGAGAGGCGATTAATCGGACGTACAGTATGAATGGATATGTAATCCCAGAGAAAAACCCCTTCGATTGCTGTAAGGAACGTGTTTCAATGGAGAGGCGCTACGTGTAATCCCTGAAGTAAAAAATAAAAGAACAGGAAAAATGAGGGCTGCATCCTATCTGCATCACCACGCGCTCCATAGCACAGGTGGTGTGCCCCGAGCATGCATCGACGTCCTTCCCGGGGTTCATCCTCCAGCCCCCGAGGATGCGCTACTGCGAGCAGCTCGAGTGCTTCTCGATACAATGAAATCACCTCAGCCAGGTCTACGCAAATTGCCGCGGTGGATTGTACGTTGAGCGATTGAAATCATAGTGCATAGGCCGCACATACGTAACATGGGAGGCATCCGCATTCCCTCTGAACGATTATTCACCCATACGCATGCTAGAAACCCGTTTGTGGCAGATGACCGCTCATCTTCAGAGTCTATGGCAGCATCTCTGCCAATTCAGCTGTCCATGGCGATGAGCAATAATAATACGAAATAAAGAGGTAACAAAAAACTAACAGGTCTTCGTGTCGACCGGACGCCTCAAACCGTGACCGTAAAGCTGCTGCGATGATGTGGAGGGAGGTGGATCGTTGAGCATGAACCTGACGCAAATTGCCGGGCTAGATCGTATGATGAGCGATTGAAATCATAAACATAAGCACATATGTCACGTGTGATGCATCCGCATTCCCTCTGAACAATTATTCACCCATACGCATGCTAGAAATCCAGTTGCCGCAGATGACCGCTCGTCTTCAGAGTCTATGGCAGCATCTCTGCCAATTCGGCTGTCCATGGTATATCACCACTGCTTACTCTGTCTCCCTCCGTGCAGCGTAAGTACTCTTATTCCCCGAGAAAATTGCTCATACCTGACCTGAAACGACTATCGTCGTCCATCTTATCATAATCTCCCACCGGAGAGTTTCAAGCTCTTGCCTCGGGATCTATGGACATCACTGTCTAATGTGACCTCTGTCATACCAATGATACAGAACGATGAGGATGCTCACCCTTGCTGTCCCTTTCCATTTCCCTCTCACTCCTCACCTCATCCTCCGGCGGTCACTTTCACCCCTGGCTCCTCACCCACGAATGCGTTGATCATAAGTGCTCTAAAGTGCACCCCCGGCGGGCCGTCGCTTGTGAAGCTGTTGAGAAGGTCATCAAGAGATGGCGAAGTAGTAGATTGGCATTTGGATGTCTGATGGGAGGGGAGAAGGGAGGCTAGGTTGGGAAAACAGGTACGTCTGAGATCAGGGGCGTATGGTATATGGCGTGACATAAGAAGCATGTTGTGAGATCCACCGAGGAGAGACTGTAGGTGTGGGAAATTGGGGGAGTTTAAGTTCGAACGTTTTAAAGGCGGCTGCAAATCTGTGAGGAAGTGTGATTTGATTGTGCCCATACTACACTACGGTGGGCATCAGCGACGGGATGGAAAAACGTGAAGCAGGGCTGAGTACCTGTTTACCAGGAATCCCATGCCAACAATCCCCGCTGAGCCTGTTTGAAGAGTTGTGTTGGTATCATTGATGGCGGCGAAGAACTGGGTTCTGATTGAGAGACCTGGGATGCCAACAACATCTCTGCCTAATTCCTCGAATGCAAGCGTTGCCATGATAGAGTCGCCATAGAAAAGACTTGTGTCTAGGCCGGCAGACTGGAAGCTCGCGTGGGCATATCTTTGAGTTCTCCGATGCTTTGGTGGCGTGCTTGAACACCTGCTGTCTGGGCGCATCGTCGAGCTTGTCGAGTCTCTCGGCGAGTGCGGTGGGCAGGAAGGAGGAGAGTGTAGAGAGCATACGGGTATAGCGGCGGGAATAGCGAAGAAGGCCGAAGAACACCTGCAGAGACTGGCAGACAGTGGCCCCGACGTCGTAGTCGCTCACGCGACGCAGGAGACCCAGGGAGCGAGGAGAAATACCCAGGCAGACGTTCGACGCATCTAAGAATGGAGCGCAATGGAAGACGTGAAATAGGAGCGGACATAAAGGGTGGGCTTAGATAAGCAAAACAGACGCACCAAACGTAGTCACAGGAGAGAGGAAACCACGGATATTGATAAGTAAATTGTAGCACACGTCACCGACTGCTGATCGATGATGGTACTGAGCCCGTGCATGCAGAGGGAAACCCTCGGCAAGCAAACGGTGCAACACACACGCAAGTGGCGATTGATGATGGTAGTGAGCCCATGCACGCAGAGGGAAAACCTTGGTAAGCAAACAGTGCAACACACACGCAAAGCAGAGGAAGAGCCAATAGCCAATCAGAGGAGGGCACACGAAGGACAGTGTCACTTCTCAGCCAATAACATTAGACAGACAACATCACATGCCACCAAAACAGATGAAAACATATGCAAACCCCTGCTACACCCCCTGCTACACCCAATCACACAAATGCTGAGTAACACTTGTCTGACACGATAGCCAATGAAAGGCCAACAATCCAACATCTCACAATGTCACATGGGCGGAAAACACGGTACACCACTGGCAAAGCAATCCAATGCCATCAAAACATAGGAAAACATATGCAAACCTCTGCGACACCCAATCACAAAAATGCTGAGTAATGCTTGTCTGACACGATAGCCAATGAAAGGGCTACAATCCAATGTCTCACAATGTCACATGGGAAAACACTGGCAAAGCAATGCAAATGAAATGGTGTCGTATGCTTCATAGAAGATAGATAAACCCACTGTCATATGCTCTAGTTCCTCAGTCAGAAATCAACTTAGACCTCACACAACCTAAGCTTCCATCTGTTATTGATACCTGAACTCTTGGTGTCAAACCCAAGCCCCATCCCAAAATTAGGGTGGAACTCTGAGTGGGTGCAACACATAAGTTGAAGCCAACACGTCTTACATAGGGCATGGCCTGTCAGGGGAACCCCCTCCTGAAGACATTTCTAGCCTTGGCTTCACCTCCGACCCAAGCACATCCCAAAGGCCCAGCCAAGTTTCTGAAGCTTCGGCTTTGGAAGTTGTCCCCGAATGGCACCAAGGTGGTGGGTTGAGACGCGCATAGTAGGCAAGGGCCACGGGGATGCGGATGTGTGTCAGGGGTGGAGGGGGCCCCCTGACTTCGATCAGGGGTGTGAGGTATATAGGTATCACACTGGTAGCGGAGGTCCTTAGCTTTTCCTCTTTGGATCTTCCTCTACCAGACCGCGTGAGTCTGATGCCTAGGGAGAGTTGCCCTCACATGGCCCAAAATTAAATTGTATGTATAATAAAAAAAAGTTGAAGCCCAGCCCTCTGATCCGAACATCTAGTAAGACACCAAGCCTTAATAGTATTTCTGACTCTCTACACTCAGTTGTTCTGAAATTCCTGTCACATGTTCTTATGCCAGCACCCAGGGTAGCCGCATCACACCGACCATAGAGGCCCGCCACGCATGCAGTGTCGAACATTCTTGAAAATCCCCCATTCCAGCACCATTACCAGCAGTTCCACCCATGTCATGATGTCGAGTCACTGCAGTTCCACCCATGTCATGATGTCGAGTCACTGGCGATGCTCGAGGATGCATCAGCAAAGTTCCCAACAATCCCTGCGACAAGTCCACTGCAAGTGACCCTGGAGGTGGAGGTGACAATGGTGATGATGACTCTGGTTCCGAGCATAATTCCAACCCTGATGCAGATGCCCTGAGACATAACCCTGACCCGAATGCAGAGGCATGACCCAAATGCAGAGGCATGACCTGAATGCAGATGCAAACAGCGAGGAACAGGTTGGGCACTGTGTGCTTGCAGCTTTGGAAAAGCTCACCAGCAATGGGCTTGGTGGTGGAGGAACCTGCAACGATGTGATGAACCGGTTTATTTCACCAACTGTGTGGAGTGCTTACACGGAATCTTTTCTCCAATTGTCTCATCAGGCCACTATCATCACATCTTACCCCAAGTTGAGCCATCACCTCCAGTGCCATGTGCTGTTCTGGATTATTGGTTGGCTAGGGGTTAAGGATGACTCATTATTGTCTCCATGAGTCGCTATTGTTCCTCATTACTTGCTCTTGTTTTCATTGACTCATTATGACTCAGTTCCCCTATTGTGTACCATACCAGCTTTATTGTTCTGACTCCTCTTTATGACTCACCCAACTCACTCTGACTGTTCTGACTCATTCTGACTCATTGTGACTCATCCCTCTTGTTGTTCTGACTCCTTCTCATAATCACATGACTCACTCTGACTCACTCTGACTCATGGTGACTCATCCCTCCTATTGTCTTCTGACTCATCCCCCTTTTCCAAAGTAGATAAATACCAGAGCTTGCTGCATGTATTTCACTAGTTTGGTTATCATATATGTTACACCGTCTCCTGTGGCCTTAAGAACTTGAGGATACCTTGCTCACTCTATCGTCTCTCTTCTCTCAATCTCTTACTTCGAGGCTTGTATACTTCAGACTTGTCCTTCTTCTTATCTTTTTTGACCAACTAGAACAGGCACCCCTTCTTAGTGCAGGGTCTTCAACATTGGGACCTTACGCCCGGTGTGGACGGTTCTGACAAACGACTCAAAGGCTAAGTTTCGGGAACCAGATCAGTTTGATGGCCCAGACCCGAAGAAGCTCTGAGGATTTCTTCTTCAGTGTATGTTGAATTTCCATGCCAAACCCCAGGCTTTCCAAGACGGTTCTATGACAGTGAACTATGCCTTATCCTTCCTCAAGGGAACAGCTCTAGACTACTTTGAGCCTTACCTTGCAGATGACCCTGCCAGTGAGGGCAACTCTCCCTAGGCAGTGGACTCACGCAGTCTGGTAGAGGAAGATCCAAAGAGGAAGCTAAGGACCTCCGCTACCAGTGCGCTACTGTCAGGGGACACCCTGTTTTCCAGTTCCGACACCATACCAAGTTCCAACACCACACCAAGTTCTGACTCCATTTCAGACTCTGCTTCTGGGTCCGATTCCATCTCCGACTCCGCTTTCAGAAATGATTCCACTTCTGGGAGAACTTCCACCAGTTCTGTCCACTTTGCCAATTCCATGCCACTTTCCGACTTCCGCTCTTGGAAAAGTGTTGGTCGTCAAGTGACTCATGTAATAGGTGGCATCAAGGGTTGATCAAGGGTCAGGGAGGTCAGGGGGATGCAGGGTTGATGGTGAGTGCCAAGTGTTGTCCCTGGCTGCGGAGCCTAGTATAATACGGCCTCGCTGACATTGGGGGGTGTCATGACCTGTCTATTTCTCTTACCCCACTGCCTCTATGTTCCCCCTCGTCACTCCCTAGCATCTTCGCCAGAGTTCGTCGCACCCTCCGACCACTCCTCCTCTATGTCCACTCTACCTGCTGTTCCCCCCATTATCCAAACCGCTATTCGCTGCTCGCGCATTTCGCCAGCAGACACGCCATCAAATACGATCGACACCATTTACCCAGCATGATGGTTCATCACTAACCCCATCATCTTCTTAATCCAACCCCTTTGGGTGTTCGTATGGCCAAAGTGTGTTTGCAGGACATCCCTTCCATAGGTCGTGCGGGATCAACCCAGTAGACGAAGAGTCCGTGCAGGGTAGCATGTATGCAGGTCCCAAGACATGGTTTTGGACATAAGTGCCTCCGCCACCTTTACTCTGCGTCGTTTCATGTTCGCACTCTTCCCTCACTCTATTGTATGTTTATTCCATCTACTTAGTATCATGACTGCGCACCCCTATCCAACCCTGACTCAAGACGGCCTCTTTCCTATTCACTGATGCCTTACGAGCATTCGATATAAGTAGTTTACATTCGCATGTATATTCTCCAGTTCAATTATCATACGTTGTCCATCTTGTGCAAACTTGACCTCACTGTGATCATCATTTTGAGCCTTCTCTTGGAGATTTCTATCTTCGACCAGAAGAGGACTTAGGCATCACTAGTGAGCTTTCATACTTCATCTTCGTTACCTTAGCCTTCGAACTATTTTCTGTGCTGACGGCGAAGGGCTCTGAAGGAGCACCTTCGCCGGCGAAGGGATTGTCGCTACTTAGACGACCCTTCCGTGACACTTGCATGTTACATCATCAAGTGCCACGGGCTATTTTGCTACGACTGTAGATAGGGCGATCTCCACTCGGGCGGCCCGCTTATCTTGTGAACATTTATTGGTTCACCTATTCGCCGAACAGCATAGTTATTCACACAAGTCATTCGGGAATTCGCTGTGTTCACTAATACACGATATTAACGCCTAAAAACCAACCTTGACAGGGGGTCCCTAGACTTTTCTCTTCATATTTCCCCTTGTCAGGTGAGAATCCCCTCTCTTGTATACTCTGTTCATTTATACATACTTCAGATTTCCCCTTATCAGTTGTATGGTAGTGTGATCTCCACAACCAGCTAGGGTTGCCCTTACAGCTACCTACATACTTTGCACCCCTGATTGAAGTCAGGGACGCCTGCTCCACTCCTGACACACAATTACACCCATCCTGTGTATAAAGGTGCTGTGGAGAGCGGAACAGGTAAAGTATAAAAAGAAACATATGAAACATTGGCAAGGCATTCCCTGCTAGTGTTTTAGAGCATATATCGATTTCCCCATAATCTAGGGTCAGTTAGCAAATGTAAGGGAGAAAGAGGTAAAGGAACCCGCAAGGAACACTCCCTCACTGCAAGAGCATTCGATGGGTCAAAGTAATCGGTTTCAGAAAGGCCGTAGAACCTGGACGGTAGCTGTATAGAAGGAAGATTATAATCACAAAGACAGCTTGCCTGATGAGTGCAGAATTAGGCCTGGTTTGTCAATTTGTAGTGGTTGGATTACGCTGGGTGCGGTCTGCTTTCCTCCCATTCCACGAAATAGTTCCTCAAACCGGGGCGTGGGAAGGATCTCGACGTTGTGGCCATCTCTCGCAAGAAGATCAAGAGATTCCCAAGACAAACGTTGCATTGCTGGGTCAGGGCTGGGTCAGAGCTGACGAAGAGCTGGAAGACACCCATCTTGGAAACCAGATGTGTGATGGCTGGGGGTGAATTTTGCGTAGATATTGGGAACACCGCGCATCTGTGAGGGAAACACTAATGACAAAGCCACAACCTAAAGATACTCAAGGAGATAGTGGCCGATACAAGGACAATAACCAACTGTGTAGTGGGTATCCTCAGAGATCAAGCTGAGGAAACGCCACCACACTGGCTACAGTCTTATAGCACTGGCAAGGTTTACATAATAGGGGAGGCAGAAACTTGTAGAAGGTTGTGGAAACTCGTGGAAGATGATAGAAACTCGTAGAAGGTGACAGAAACTGATGGAAGGTGGCAGAAACTGATGGAAGGTGACGGAAACTGGCTCAAGGTGATGGAAACTCATGGAAGGAAATAGAAACTTGTGGAAGGAAGCACATGAACCCTGACAGCATCCCAGACTCATGATGCCTATAATCAGGCAGGAATAGCTTATTGTGTCTGTAGCGTCCATCATATCAATGAGTGGCACACCCTACCCAATATCATACTGAGGGCTCGGCACCGTACTCGTATGAGCCGTATATACGGCTGCCGTATTACGGACCTGTACCCGTACCGAAGTTCAGTTAGCCAATTCTGACCATATACAGTTACAGCGGGTATGACCACCATATGAGGCAGTACGACATACGGCCGTAGTGTTTTCCTGGGCCCGGCTTAGGCTGCGACAAAGCCGGAGCCGAGCCCTTACAGGCTGACCTGAGCCGGGCCGTAGCCGTCTCCAGGCCGTCCCAAAAAGCCCGGCTCAGGATTTGACAAGCCTGGGCCAAGCTGTGAAGCCGCGGCTCTTGAGTGCCTAGATGGTATGGGTGAAGCCACCCTAGGCAGCTCGACAGCACCCAGCCAGGCACAGCGTGCTGGCACCATGCGTGGGAAACTTAGATAAGGCGCTTAAAGTTCAACTGAGGGACGAAAAGGGTGTTTTTTCCATGTTTAAAAGGTATGTCTTTACACAGGGCGAATTCCGCTCCGGCCCACCGGCTTAGTCATCGCACCAACAGTCTTGTTGCACGTAATCTTTGCTCTACCCCCGCTCTTTTATCTCTCACTTTAACTTAGGGTGCGCTTCACCCTCCGCTGTTACTGATCTGCGTTCCGCTGAGCGATGTTTCACTAGCAGGCCTGAGTCCCGCTTTGGCATAGCTGAGCCCGCGTCATGGGGTTCATCATCATGTCTCAGCAGGGGGCTCACTCAAGCCTTTATCTGTTTTCGCACCAGCGCGCCTTCCCTCGCTTGCTTGCTTTGCACCATTACTTTCGCACAGGTACTTGGTCGCTGCTCACATGCTCCGCACACACTGACTTCACACAGCTTAGCTCGTTCCGTCGTTCTCCGTCATTTTCATATCCCCAGGAGCATCTTTCGATTCATGGCTGATAATGGACGATCCACCATATCACACGAAAACTCCCCTAACGTGGGACTCAGTTATTCAGCGCAGGAAGACAATGTCGACATGCAGCCCATCACTGCTGCCGCTGCTGTGCAATGCCTCCGCACTGTTGACCGTCGATGCACTGGAGAGATCGACACCGCCGATGCTACCATCCAATTCCACCGAATACTCCCCGACGACGAGCGGGGCAACGCAGCACTCAGGCGCTACATCGAAATGTGCACTGAGCTTGATGTCGAGCGAGCCACCGCCGCCGTTTGCGGTGGAGCACCAAGCAGTGGTGAACCCACTTCCAGTGTCCAACCTTTTGCCAACCACGGAACCCAACTCACGGGCGTCGAGCGAGCGACTACCACTGTTCGAGGTGGAGCACCACTCAGCGGAGAACCCATGTCCAGCATCCGCCCGTCGGTCAACCATAGAGCTCGACACGCGAGTCACTCCGAAGCCCAAGCCGGAACATGCAGGGAAAGGGAACTCGTGGAGAACACCTTGGAAGAAGGGGACTCAGAGTCAGACTCCGACAGTGTCATCTCGATTAGAAAACTTAAGAGAAGACATTCGGACTCTGACGCATCAGATTTGACTGCGTGAAGCAAGAAACGACCTAACAAAGCTAAGTTCTCTTGGCATCAGCGGCAGTGTGATCCCTTCCACGCCAGTGCCGACCCGGCCAAAACACTCTCCCTTCAAGCGAACCATCTCTGCGACCTCAAAGCAGCCAGGAATGACCTCATCTCCCAGATTGACTGTCCCAACTTCCCTGACAGCCTATGGCTCGACGTACTTGCCAATCACTTCATCAACCTCGATTGCATCTTCTCCAGGCATTACAGCCTCGAATCTGAGCAAAAGGTTACAGAGTCTATCGGCAACGTCGACATCACCCTCCTTGCAGGAGGAGGGTCTCGAGCTCCTTCCAAATCCATTGAATCTCACGGAGACTGGTCAATCACCTTCGCTGCCGCCAAACGAGCCATCCTGTACGTCTACCCCCACAGAACTGAAGAACTCGTGGAGTACGAACAATATATTATCGGACTCTTTGCGTCCCTCCGACATACAACTTTGCACCAAAGAGTCATCAACCTGGACAAAGAGATCCGAGTACGGGTCACCAAAGATAACCACCTCTCCCTCATCTCCTTTGGAAAATTTGACGATCTCTCAGCCCGACACCTCATTGGAGAGAGCTTCCCAATCGCAAGGGAATTCTGTACACCCCGACCTCTTTTTGGCACAGCAGCCCCGATTTGCCAATGTTTCAAATGTTTCAATGCCGGTCGATGCACTGGCGATTCCTGCAAGTACAGACACATCTGCGCCACCTGCTCTGGTAAGCACCCGATCTGCAACTGCGCCAACCGGAGGAGGATCGAACCTTCCAAGTCAGAATGACTCCCTGCGCTGGGAGTGTCCCAAATGGGCCCAAGGTTTCCTATGGACTGAGCACGCGCTGTCCCACTCACCCTCAGCAGACTCCACAGAATTCGCCGACCCTTTCCCAACAGTCCCCGACAGCGTGCGCCGCGACACTGCCGCAGCTCAAACAATAGCCACCAATCTGACTTTATTCCCGATAGTCACTCCAATCAATGTTGACCGTTTCGAATCACTTCTCTCGTCCCATCCAAACTGACCTCTCATCCACTCTGTTTGCAGGAGTCTTCATGAAGGAGTGTGGCCATATGCTGTCTTAGACGAAGCTGCCCCAGAAACATTCGATTTCTCTGACCGCAACATTTCCGCAGAAGGCCTAGCTTTCTCTGGGAGCAGCGGGATATCGAAGTAGCTTCCGGTCGCTACTCTCCTGCATTTGGCTCTGACATTCTGCCTGGCATGTACAGCTCGCCTCTTGGCGTCGTTCCCAAGCCTCATTCAGACAAATTCCATCTGATTAACGATCTCAGTGCCAGTCCCCATGCTCTGAACTCCTGGATTGCACGCGAGGACTCACGAGTTCGTTTTGATAATTTACAAGATTTTGGTGTCATTCTCCGCAACCTCCACAAACAGTACAAGCGCGCACCTGAGTGGCCCTTCAAGGACGATGTCTTGGGAGCCTACCAGCGCTGGCCCATCCACCCATTCTGGCAACTCAAGAAAATCATTACCATTGACGGTCTGCGCCACGTCAATCATTGCATGCAGTTCGGAACGCGCAGCGCTGCCCGTATCTGGTGCACCTTCATGGGGCTTGTTATCTGGATCGCTATTCACGTCAAAAATATTTCTGACCTGCTCCATTATATGGATGATGCCTGGTCTTGTGACATGGACTCCGTGTTAGTCCTTTACAAACCCTAAGCTACGCGCTATCCTGCTAAACAAGTTCGGCTCCTCCTCCTTTGGGATGAGATCGTGCTACCTAATGAGGAGCCCAAACAGTCCTTTGGGAAAACTCTTCGCATCATCGGGCTTGATGTAGACCCGTGCGCCCTCTCCATCACCTTTCCCTCAGATAGTAAGTGCGACTTGGTCTCAGCCATTCGAGCCTTTGTCGACCCAAGCGTTTCACGCTGTCGCACTCTGCTTCAATGGCAGTGTCTCCTCGGGTGGATCAACTGGTCTCTCAATGTCTTCCCTTTGCTGCGCCCCGCTCTGCAATCCTCTTATGCCAAGCTCAAAGGCAAAACCATCGCCTGAGCTTCCCTTTACTTAAACCAAGCCGTTATTGGCGACCTCACTGTTACGATACGATCCTTCATAAGGTTGACCGAGCTCAGGAGCGGAACCTGAGGTAAGGTCCGAGGTTACGGGGTGAGGTTTTGATAGGGAAGTCAGAGAGGGACTAGGCTTCAGCTTATGTGCTGCGCCGACCCTACGCACGAGTCCCAACTTCGGAGGCAAATGAATAAGAGGCGAGGTTTGGCTTAAGAGGCGAGGCTTAGAAACTAACTAGGGATCAAAATATAAGATAGTTGATTTTCAGACTGAGGAGTAGGGATGCATACAAGGGGGTTTATATACAAGCGAGGGTACGTGTCAGGGGCAAGCATATTAGGGGAGGTCAGGGCGAGGTCAGGGGGGGGCGAGGTCAGGGCAAGGTAATATACGAATGATGCGTGATGGAGCGGAATCACTAACTAAGAGGAAAAGGGCATGGGATCAAGGTTGGATATGAGCTCTAGCTCGGGCTCAGGCTCAGGCGCAGGATAAGCATCATAAGTACTCGGGCATGAGTATCACAAGGCTCGGGCTCGGAAGAAAGGTTATACCGGTAAGTAACCGGCCAAAGGCCGGGTTCTTACACTCACCTGGCTTGCCGATACGATCACTGCTTCTGATGGCCTCTATCTTGTCAATTCCCTTGTATGGGGATGCACAGACGCCAACCTCATCATCTATTGCGACGCCTCGCTTGAAGGCATGGGTTTTTGCATAGCTGAGCCTGCGTCATGGGGTTCGTCATCGTGTCTCAGCAGGGGGCTCACTCAAGCCTTTATCTGTTTTCACGCCAGTGCACCTTCCCTCGCTTGCTTGCTTTGCACCATTACCTTTGCACAGGTACTTGGTCGCCGCTCGCATGCTCCATGCACACTGACTTCACACAGCTTAGCTCGTTCCGTCGTTCTCAGTCATTTTCATCTCCCCACCCCCCCCTCTCTTCGTTCGCATCCCTGTGCGGCACGAATGCTTTTTCCCATAGGGTTTTTTAACGCCTCGTGTCGTCATCAGGTACCCCCTCGCATCCCTGTATTTTACTTCCTTTTGCTCTTCTCTTTTCTTCGATTACTTGTATTTACACATCGTACGTGCGTTGATAAAGTTTTTCCTGCGCGGCAGCCTCGCTGGCGCCGACCTCCCTTTACCGCCTTGCTCTAAGCCCTCTGCGCCGCTCAAGGAATTCGCACCCTGCGGCCATGCTCCAGCGAGCCGGGGCCAAAGTCGAGCCGAGCCGGAGCCGGGCCTGAGCCGTAAAAGCCCGGCCTGGGTTTTGTGAAGCCCAAGCCGTCTCAGGTCGAGCCGTGACCGGGGCTTTTGAGCCCAAGCCGGGCCGGGAAAACACTATATGGCCGTATGTACGCAGTGTACGGGTGATGCAGTTATTTAAGGTAACTATCCTTCAAAAATTGCCTATTATCCATAAGTACCCCCGTACACTAAGTCCGTGGTACCCAATGCTTCCAACCACACCCTTTGCCGTCTACCGCGCGCACCTCCCGCCATTCCCCTCCATGCCCCCCGGCCCCGGCGCCCGCGCACCTGCTGCCGCACCCTCTGCATGCTCGCGTTCGCATCCCTAGCCTGACCACCTTCCCGCTGCTCCTTGAGTACATCTGCACGTGCTGCATGGACATGCTCCTCGTGGAGCTCCTCCCCATGGGCGCGCGCGGCGCAGAGGAGGCAGGCGTGGACACTCTGTTGGCGTGAGCGGGGATGGTGTGTGGCATGATTACAAAGAGGGTTGGTAGCGAAAATCTCACATGTGGTCATGTCATCACTCCAAATACTAAGGTGGCTTCTAAATGGGAGCGAGATATAATATTTTTGAAGGTGTACACAGGAATGATTACCTGCAAATACATTTCAACCAAAATGACGATATTATTATTGGATTACAAGTGAGGACAGCGGAGCCCTTGCCAGGCAATCGCGAGATCTATCTTGTTATCCATGACCTGTTTCACGTAACTCCATGGTTTCCGGGATTGTTTGGCATACATGCTGATACCACTGTTGTAATACATGAGTTGGTCATCGCCCTTGATAAATCACCTGTAGAGGTCTATGACATTTGTATTCTTTTGAGATGTCAGACCCAGTATCGTGGGTTGCAAGGAAATGGCCCACGAATGATTGGTCAAAGTTGGTTGGATGTGCTGTCAATGCACACCACAAGGTTTCGTCCTTTCTTCTTACTCGTGAGAGCAGTTAACGAACTTTGAACGGGGAAGATTGAGTACGGGGTCAAGGGTATGCCAGCGTCAGAAGCATCGGCCACACCCTGGGGCAAACATAAGCTTCTTCGCCCTATGATAGGTGAGCCCCTTCCCACATATTTCCCTGGCAAGTGTCCACTAGGTCTGTAAATACACCTAGTACCTTGGACATATCCCGTATTTCCATACGACGGCCGTATCCGTACCGTCGGGGTTCCAGCAGCCCAACATACGGTACGGATGAGGCCGTAATGTCGCCGTACAATGCACGGCCGTACACGTATACGGTACGGCGCCGAGCCCTAATCATACTGCACTATCAGACCTGCGGCGGCGAGGATTCCAAACGTAGGCCCAAGATCTTTAGTCTGTTTCTGAGATATGTACTGGTCTTTGCAGCGGGAATAGTGGAATTCGACGATGCGGGCCGCATTACGGATTGCTTGTACGCCCTCAGGGTAATACACGGTGCTAATTTGCCTTGGAGCTTCAGCGAAGACGAAGATAGGATGATTCGGACTATTCTTTGCCTGTGCCTCGTATATCTCTGGGATCGTAAGTGACCCGTCAAGAGGAGGCGGAGTGAAAGTTGTGGAATAAACGCCTTGTGGTGTTAGAGTTGCATCTTGGAAGGGGCGTAAGCTACAACCTGGGGCCCCAGACCCGTAAACTCTGTATTATGTGGATAAATAAACCCACTACTGAAACCGGACTGCTAACTTCCCACTGTGCATCCGAAAGCGGTGATAAGGAATTGAATAGATGACAAACAAAAGCAAACAGAGAACTTTCACCATCATACTTACTGTTGATAGGTGTCTTAGGTAGGCGATGTATGTGCATCGCCATCTCATTAAGAAGCACGAATTGTCGGAACTGCATTCTCTCGAAGAGAGCCAAGTGATTACGCCTCGTTCGCTGCTGAAAGCCTAAAACGACTCTGCCATGGCGTTCCACTGTTTCAAGCCGAGTGTGAATACTGGGGAATAATTGCTCTTCCTGTAAAAGATATTTCAATCCCCATTAATAATCTTTTGTTATAGTTACTGTAATCGTTAAATTAGGGCTGATCACAGTAGAGGATTTGGCTAGGATTTGATGAGGATTTGACGGAGGATTTCGATTTTTTTAGAACACCCGACAATGCCCCGAAATCGCGATTTAACTGTGATTAGCCCGATTGGAAACTGGATTTGAGTGGATTTGAGAACGCTGGTGCCGGACACGGCAGGATGGCGCTCTCGCCGGTCTGTCAGCGGAAGGTAGGTTCTGCGTTATAATGTATCTCTAAAAAATAACATATATGAAAGCATTAATTTACCTTTAGGTGTCCTCTTAAAATAACAAATAACATAGATCAAGAGAAACTCAAAATTATATAAAAATATAGAAGAGAAACACTGAAGAATAAAAAAAAGAGATGGAACTATGTATTTTTTAGAGTTTTTACTGAATTGACCAGATTCAAAGGCTTTCACAGGTGTCATAACTGGTTGGCGGCATGGTCTTGGACCAGGCCACTAGATTGTAGCGGCGGTATGGAGTCACTTTACTTCAGTTTCCGGGTTACTTTCTGCAGGCACAAAGGCCCGGGGAGATCCCGAGGGACTAGTTTAGGGCCCGCGACGGCGCCGGCCGAAATCCAAATCCAAATCCACGCACAAATCCCAAATCACCTCCTGGAGGTGATTTGAGGATTTGGATGGATTTGCCCTCCAAATCCATTTCTCAAATCCCCATCAAATCCCCTCCAAATCCTCTACTGTGATCAGCACTATTCTTGTATCGCCAGAACACTCACGAACCATTTTGGGACTGAGCTTAGAGCTCATGTGCTAGGCTCAAATTAACGCCAAGCCAGCCTGTTTTGACCGTCGGGAGATAGACAGCTGAAGATCCGCCGGACATGTAATCCTAATATAAAAAATTAATAACCTATAGACAGATGAAGTCACGTTTCTCATAATGAAGGGTACAACGCGTGCCTGGCCTGTGCCACCGTTGCTACTTACATAGTAGCACGTCGCACGTATGAACGAAATCTCGGCAGAGGTGTCGGGTTTCTTACGATTGCTCAGTTCACCCCTTCCACGTGCCCTTGACGAGCAAGGGAATCAAGGGGCCTTGAAACTTGACAAGCACTGCATATGCCTCGTGCAGCGCAACTTTGAGCTTGCACCTGAGAACCGGCAGTGGACGATAAAACATCATCATATACCAAACCTATTGAGGTGCATCCATCCGTCACCTGTTGGCGACGTCAATACCCCACATCTGCTTCGGCCCATAGTTTCCAATCTCGCGGACTCCACGAGGCTGGATTCTCATCGATCGTGTCAGAATGCGCTGGCGATAATCAACTGAGATCAATACTCTTTTTAATAACTAAGTGGCGCCGATTCGATGCGCGACTTGTACGTTGTTCTGAGCTCAGAGTCCAGACACGTAACTGATGTTTTTGATACAGTGAAATGTCCAGTTTTCTCAGTCGTTCGCCTTTGGCTTATAGGTCATCTATGACAGTAGCGCGCGTTGCATAGCCCCTCGTAGAGTCCGATGGTATGGACATGTGTGGCGTAAGTCTGTCAGAGTTCCAGTTGGTGATGTGTTCTCTCCTCGGATCATTGCACCACCTGTCAGTAGTGGCACAGACCGCGAGTGCTTAAAGGAATACATCCTTTGACACCCTTAACACACACTCGCACCAAATCATGGCTGGCATTGCTCTCGACAAAGCAGAAATAATTGCGATATTTCTGGAAACTTTGCTCTACGGTGAGAACTCCATCCGTCAACTGGTGGATTATTTTGAACAGCCACCATCGACCTTTCAGGCATTTCTTTAACTCTTTTCTGTATCACGTTATGGGTTCTGGTGAACAAACCGGCTGAGACCAAAATACGTAGTCTCATGTTGGCGATCGCTATCAGCTTGTTCGTTCTGGCCACTGCGGTGAGCTCTTTCACTATACTTATGAGAAAGTCAGTCCAATTCGAGTCAAACTAGCATATTATACTTGACTTCATCAGAATTTTAGAAGCGTTCATTTTCTTGCGCGATTCAATACCAGGTGGTCCAATCGGTATGTCGTACTTAGCCTTCATCGACTGGTCATACATCGATGGTCACATACTTATGTTTTGTTTAAAAGGATACTATGGGAATGTCTCCAATCCTCTTCATATCGCGAAGACTGCAGTTTATACTACCCAAACATTGATAGGTGATTCCCTGGTGGTGCGTTGGATCTATTAACCACGCTCCCCTGAGATGTCAACGTTCGGCAATGCTGTTTCCTACAGACCTGGAGATGTTACGCAGTTTACCGGGGAAACAAGTACGTTATCATATATCCAGTAACGAGTGCCGCTGTGTGTGCTGGTAAGTTTTCTACTTGCAGACACTGTCAGCTCTGAAATTTAAACGTATGTGTGTATGTGTTCTAGCTACTGGCTATTACATCACCTGGAACCTGACCAATGCGACTCCTGGTTCAACAATATTTCAGGCCGGTGGAGCTTGGATAACGGCCTTCTTCGTTCTTACCATGTCCACGAATGTTTACTGCACGAGCAAGTCGCATATCCAGTGACGCTGCAACGTCACTATTTCTGACCATTCGCCTAGGCCTGATTGTGTACCGAATTTGGACCTCTAATCGATCTGTGGCCTCCTACCATCAGAGTAGTCTCATACCAGTAATCTTAGCGCTGGTCGAGAGTGCCGGATTGTATTCTTCTACACTTCTCGCGCTGCTCATCGCATATCTTGCGAATTCCAACGGGCAATACCCTGGTCTGGACACTGTGATGCCAGTCATAGTAAGTCGTGCTTCCGAAACTTATCAGCCTTGGGAACTGACCTTCGACGACTGAATCCAGAGCATAGTATTTAGCTTGATTATCCTACAGATCAGCTTTGGCAGCTCTGGCGTTAAAGGCAGCACCGGAAAGTATTCTACCAGGGAGCATGCGAGCACGGCCCGCCATGGATTTTCCACCACAGTCCCAAGCTACCCTTTACAAGCCATTTCGGTCGAAATATCCCGGGTTACGAATTCAGACGATACAAATGTGCAGAAATCCTCAAAGGATCAGAAGAAATCCATACCGGGGCAAATGTGGGAACAAGCTTGATGATTGCATCTTAAATTTTGTATATTCTCTGGTCAATGTCGCACATGATGCTACAGTTACCCTGTAAGGTACCTTTTTACATAACATACACCGCTGCATGGATGTAAGCACCACTGTCTCTAAACAGGCCCCCTAACTCCTGCACAGAACTTGTTCAAGACTGAAAAAAACTCAATTCTTTGACACACCATATCTCTTCGACGCCCTTTGTATTAATGTAAACGCACATTTGCATGCGTCAGCGAGAGCAGAGTAATATGGCAGCCATAACATCTGCATTGGTATGTTTATATTATGATTCAAATGTGAAAACATCACAGGAATGATATTCTCATACTGAACAAGCAGTTAGGAGAAAAAGACCGGTAGCATAATCCCTACTAGAGCTGCGTTTGGTGAACATTGCGGTATGCGGGACTCTAGATGAGAGATTCACGGTGACACAGTATGATGTTGCGGATCAGGGATGTTAGTATTAGTAGGGCTGCACACCGTGCTGTACAATCACGGCTGTACGGTGCCGTGTTACGGCCACGGCACCCGTACTGTCAAGGGTCTGGGTGCGCTGCTGACGGCACGGTATACGGTACGGGTTGACGCCGTATGATACCGTAAAAATACGGCCGTGTACGGCGTATACGGCATGCATTCGGAAAACCCCGAAAACCTTGTAGCCGAGCCCAAAAATACATCGGCCGACGGGCGCTACCGCGGGTAGGCAGGCCATTTACATTCTGCCGCGCGCGCACGCACCGTAGCGAGCGGCCGGGTCAATATTTTAGTTTTGCCGCCGGTCATGTGCAGTAAGGAAGCCGGTAAGTGATCTAAGTTTAGGCCGAGCTATAATAGATCAGCCCTATGATCCATCAACCGTAATACGGATGGTACGGTACCAGTACCGTACCGTCAGAGGGGGTGAGGTGTCGATCATATGGACAGTATATGGTCTGCCGTATCCATCAACTTGCCGTACATTATATGGCCGTAGCCGTAATACGGATGGTGTGCAGCCCTAAGTATTAGTGATGATATGCAAGGTTGTTCTATTTTGGTAGTAGATACAATTTCTCCAAAATATTTTGAGAACTGAGGTAACTGAACCATGAAGACAAATCAAAATAAATATTTGATGTTTTGAAAGCTCCAAAGATTGGAAATCAAGCCATTTATTCAAAAACTCCATGCATCGACTCACATGTGCCAAAAAGCATCTGCTGTGGAGATTGGTCAAAACCTTTTATTATATTGGGCTATGGCCAATCACTTCTCAGGTTATAGAAAAAAAGATGGTGAGGGTTGGTGTGATATTGTATTTTACTTTATTTTATTTTGTTTATTCCAATTTTCCCTTTTGGGGTGTTGCCCTATGTAAGGCGATGCATACAGTACTTCCGTCAACATTTGTGTTCTATCTAACCTTTCTCCCTCAATCTCTGCATGGGCTCAGTGGGCTTGGCCCTAAGCTAGTCCGTGCCTGTTTGCGGGCGGGGATCATGTGATCATCTGACTGCTGTAGCGTCTGTGTCTCTCCTCTGATTCTGCTTGGTCTCCGGTATCGCCACATTGCCGAACGTGCTTGTGAATCTGCCCGTCACATTGATGTACTGGAACAGCGGGGGCATCGCTTTCGGTCTGGTGAGCAACGTCTGTAGTGATCTAGTGCCTCATTTGAGCTTCTGTTCTAATTGTCACCTCTGTGTACTTTGGGCACTGGAGCAGGTAGTGGTGTACAGTCTTATCGCTGCTGAGGCATGCTTTGCAAGTGGGGGAGTTGGCTTTTCTGATGTTATATAGGTGTTTGTTGAGTGGGATGTGCCCTGTCCTTAATTGGATCAGCAGGGAGCTGTGTTGGCGGGCCAGTCCATTGCAGAGTTTCATGAACGCTGGTGATGGCATTGTGGGATGTATCTTGTGTGGTCTGAGGGTCCTTGGCGACATCTTGAAAAGTTCCCTTACCTGGCTTTTGAGTACTGCGTGGTACCACTGCAGCTCCACCACTTTGCTGACAGGTAACTCCCCCGACATAGGATCAGCATATCTTGCTCATCCATTGAATCCCTGCTAGCTGCTCTTTTGGCCTCCTCGTCAGCACATTTGTTGCCCTTCACCCCTGCGTGCCCTGGAACCCATCTCACTGCTATCCTGCTCTGCCCTGCTCTACGCGCACTGACCACTCTCATTTGTTTGTGGAGGATGTTGACCAGAGACTGCCCTGAGATGGCGTGTTCTTCCCTGGTCGTCTGGAAGGCGGCCTGGTTTTCCATGGCCACCATGTGCCCCCCTGCTTGTTCCCATCACAGCAACTTGGCTCCCATCGCGGCACCCAGAAGCTCCGCTTCGAATACTGTGTGTTCATCAGCTGGCCCCGTATACCTTTTTTTTTTTTTTTTTAAATCCTGTTTATCGTCTTTTGGAGCTGAGCTATATGTAAGACGGGTACTACAAAGCACCTGTCAACATGTCTTCGTGACTTATTCTCTGGTTCTATCTCCGCTTGTGCTCCATGGGCACGGCCCTGGGCGTGTCCATGCCTGCGTAGGCGAGGTGGTTCATGTGTGGTCGTTGCGCATTGTGCATTTCTGCCTGCCCTCTAGGTCCCATCTTTCTATGTCCCCGTATTCTCCAGTAGTGCAACGTTCCCGCATACGTGCTGTAGTCTCCCTGTGTCGTGTACGTATTTGAACAGAGGTCGCATTGCCCTGGGTCTTCCTAAGAGTGTTCTGACCTCCATCACCCCCCTCCTCAGGCTCTTTTGTAGCTCTCCTCTCTGTGCTCTGTATTTGGGGCATATGAAGAGGAAATGGTGCACAGTCTCTGTTGCTCTCCTACATGCCGGGAATAAATGGGAGTTGACTGTACACGAGGTGTGGTATGCCTTATGCAGATGTTTGTTCAGTGGTATGTGTCCCATTCTGAGTTGTATGAGGAGCATCGCCTGTCATCTTGGAAGTCCGGCACTGAGTCTGGAGTACGCTGTAGAGGGCATGGACGGGTCAATTCTATGCACAAATCTCACTCTGGGGGACTTAGCAAATGCCGCTTTAGCCTCCTGCTTAAGCTCCTTGTGGTGTCTCTGAAGCTCCTCCGCTTTACTGATCAGTAGTCGTCCTCTGCACTCAATTGGGATGCTTGTCTCTTCAGAGGATGCTCCTCTGGCGGCTTTTTTGGCTTCATCGTCCACCCTCTCATTCCCTCTTATCCCCTTGTGTCCTGGAACCCACCGCATGTGTACCTTTGCTTCCGTCTGCCAGCGCGTGACTCCCTCGATCTGTCGGTGCAGTGCGTTAACCAGGTACTGACCCGATATTTGGTTTTCCTGCCTCATCGTCCGTATAGCCGCTGATTGTCTAGGCTTATGGCATAGCTGCTTGCCCTTTCCGTGTTTAGGAGCTTCACTCCCAGAGCCGCCCTGACCACCTCCGCCTCAAAGACTGTGTGCTCTTGTTCCGTTCCTAGGTAGAGTCTCACCGCCTTTGTCTCTATGCCATCTCTGTCTGCTGCCCCGACTCCTCCGTCCACGCACGACCCATCCGAGAATATCTGCATGCTGGTCTGATCGGCTGCAAGCTCTGCAATGGCTTGTTTCTTGTCCAGGGGTATTCGTATGTTGAAAGTGGGCATCCACTTAGGGCCGTAGGTGACTGTCTGTATCATTTCCATGCTGTTTGGCTCTATGTTGAAGGTTCCCTTGATCTCGTGTAGGGGGCTTCGGTGCTTCTTGACGTATTGGCGCGCCGCCTTCTGGACCTTGGGTGCAAGTGGGTGTTTACCTGGGAGGTACGCTAGGCGTACAGCTGCTTGGTGAACGAGCTTTGACATGAGCAGTCGGAAAGGCAATAAATTGATGGGTGCATCTATGGTGTCCGTGGTGGTTGTCCTCATAGCCCCTGTTATCATCAGCCCAGCCTGTTGTTGGATTCTAGAGAGCTTGTTAATGTGTCCTTTTGACCCTTTGCTACTTGCTGTGCTCGGTATGAGGAAGATGTCCACTGCGTACAACATCTTTGGCACTGCGACGGCTAAATAGAACTGGTGCATGTGTCTCGCTGTGGCCCCCTTCGTCAGCTTAGCTAGCCTCCTGTATTGCCCTATGAATTTCTCTCCTTTCGCCAGAGCATAATTGAGGTGTTCTTTGTAGCGCAGTTCCTGATCCACTATGACGCCTAGGAATTTGTGAGAGGTGGATGGGTTTATTGTGTGATGGCCGATTTTTATTGTGGGGTGTGTCAGGGGCCTAGTCTGCCTGGTGTGTGACGGATCTGTTTCTCGTCTCCTGGTAAAACCTATCAGCGCAAACTTCTCCACTGCAAAGTGGCACTCATGGGTTTCTGCCCAGCTCATTGCGCTGCCTCTCCTCATCATCATATCTTGTAGCTTGCTGAAGGCTTCGATGAAGTCTCTGCCTTCCGCGATCAGCGTTGTGTCGTCCACAAATCCTACGCAGTCTTCGCCGTTGTTGCGGTTCGCGGTTTCGATTAAGTCAGAGTTGTAGTACTGATAGGTGATGGCTGAGAGTGGGCAGCCTTGATCCATTCCTCGTCCTATCTCACACATGTGTGTGTTGTAATCGTCGAAGCTTACCATCCTTCGGCAGCCCTGTACTTTCCGTTTAATCCACTCAGTGTATTCTTCCGGTATGCCTCTGCTGCACATGTTGTGTACAAGTCTGCCAAGCATTATGCTCGGGAAGGCGCCCTTGATATCCAAGAAAAGGGCCCCCAGCACATTTCCTCGTCTCCAAGTGTCTTTGGCGGCTGTGACTGTGTAGTGGATGGAGTCTGTTGTCGTGCATCCCGGCCTACATCCGTAGTGATTATCTGGGAGCAAGTAGTGCTTCTCCATCATTTTTATGAGGTCCTCGGCGACGCACGCAGACAGCACCTTCCCTATCGTATCAAGGAGTGCGATGGGTCTGTACGCACCTGGGACCATGTAGTCGGCCTTGCCTGGCTTCCGAAGGACCCGCATTATGGAGTCCTTCCACTCGTCAGGGTATATCTTCAGACTGAAATTTGCTTGAAAGAGCGGCTCTAGGTAGGGGAGAAGTGTGTCAATACACTGTTTTATGACTGCATTGGGGATACCGTTGATTCCCGGGGCCTTGAACGAGTTTAGCCTGTTGACGGCCCTTTTGATTTGTTTGTCGGTGATGGGCTCGTATTCAAAGGCATTTGTGGGGTATTGTGGACTTCACGGTACGGCTTCGCCGGTAGCTCTGGTGGTTGGGAAGAACGTGTCAAAGAACATTGACACTTTTTCTTTGTTTGTATTAGCCACCCACTTCGTCCTGTCCTCATGCCTAGCTGTAAGTGTTGGCACTCTGGTGCACCCTCCGTCCGTGGCATCCGCCGACGCGTACTTGTGAGCTGTCCAGAGCGTCTTCTGGTTTATTCCTTCTAGGAAATCATCCCAGTGCTCCTGCTTCTATTGTTTGATCGCCATTGCCTACTGGTTTCGAGTCGTCTTGTATTCGTCATGAGCTTCATGCTTTGGGTCTGACTTGTGAGCATAGGCCCTTCTTCCCGCTCTTTGCATCTCTGTCCATAGCGTTGTCATCTGTCACGTCCACCATCATTTAATATAGGGGGAGGGCTTAGTCTTAGGTATTATTTCCTCCGACATCTCTGTGATCGCTTCGACGATTGCCTTGAATCATAGGGTGAACTCTTCCATGTTGTCTGGCACAGGCCTCTCGATGCTCCTCTGCAGCCTTGCCCCGAGTCCTTCTTTGAAGGGCTCCCAATCAGCCTGTCTGTAGTTGAACCTTGGAGGGTTGGCGGTCGTTTTGGTGGAGACTTGTATGACCGTGTCCACTGGATAGTGGTCACTCTTGGCAGGTTGATCTGCTGGTTGTTAGCAACTCAGGGTTATGGCAGGGAAGGTTCGGTAGAGCTCTTAGAAAGCTAGAATCAAATTCACTCTCTCAGTGAATTTATTGTCACTGTTATATTAATACAATACCTAGAATCAAATTCACTACATGATTTTCAGTCAACATGCTATGAAAATATAAAGAATACTACTCGCCTCTCTCAGTGAATGTATTGTCACTGGGAGAGGAGCACTATCTTTTCTCAGAAGGCATATACGTGCACCCGTCCCTTTAGCGCTCAAGAGCTCGCGCGTCGAAGTCATTTCAAACTCCGCAGGGTGCAGCCGCTTGTGAAAATAGAGATAACAAAATGATATGGAGAGGTACGGAGTGACTGGAAAATTTCGAAAATAATCAGAAAAGTGAGTGCGAACAATGTGAGAAGAGATTGAAACACCACACAATAAATCGAATATATTATGCTTGATTTTGGTGCAGGAGCATAAATACACACAACACTGGTATTGTCATGCAACCAGTGAGATTTTCTAGTAGCCCTGTGGAGATGAAGACATTGTCAGTGTCTGTAAGGTTTCTGGTGGACTGGGCCTTGAGCATGGGCAGTCCTTTGGGGAGCGAGCACCATTTGCATGTCGTGTTCTGCCACGGCATCTAGCAGCAACTGAGCGGCATCGAGATTGGCTCTCGTGAACAGATGGCCGTTGCGTTCTTCATCCCAGTATGGGTGGTGTCTGTTGAAGTCACCTACCCATACCATCTCTGCCGGGGCGTGCTGCTGTTTCTGTCTCATTCTCACCTCGTTCTGGACGCTGATTTGGAGCTTGTTGATGCTGTCATGGTTAGTACCGTCCACATATAGATTGAACAGTGACACTTCACTGGCTTGTGTCCTTATTGTGATCACTGTGACGTCTGGCGTTCCCACGTCTATTGCTGTCCACTCACTCGTGGCCATTCTCTTGTTTACCAGGATCATTGACCTGGTTCGCTTCTGCTTGTCGCGGTAGTGCGTTCTTGGATATATTGGGAACCAGTGTGGGGTGGCTCTTGCATTGCCCAGGAAATCAAGGTAAGATTCCTGTATCGCGATGATGTCGTATTCGTCAGGAGGGCATTTCATTAGCAGGTCTAGTGTGGCGGTGAGTGATTTATTGACGTTTTTTTGTCTGACTCGCAGTTGCGTTAGGTTGTGGGTTGTGGTATTCATCCCATGTAGATGTTGTTGATGTTGTCATCTCTGGGGTGGTCATTTGTTCTGTCTTCCCTTGGTCCATATTCGTCTAGCGTTCTCTGCCTCCCTCCTTGGTTGTGCCATCCCTCATCCCTACTGTTCACCGGCCGATTGCCTCCCCTCCGACCTTCGTGCCATCGGTTGCCCGAGTACGACACACCTTGGTTCCGGTCATGGTGCTGTCATCTCGTACTGGCGCATTCCTCCGCTTGCCTGATCAGCTCCCCCGTGTCGGCTACCTCCGCTGCATGGTCTTGCTGCTCCCACGTCCATGGATCCTCATTGGGGTAGTACTTGTACGTGCTTTCCGGGTCTGTCCTTTCCAACCTTTGGGCTGCTATCATGAAGCTTGGGCAGGTGTGGTCCCAGGACGTGTGCCCGTGCTTGTTGCAGGTAACGCACTTGAACTTCGTCGGATCCGTCTCTTCGCACTTGGCAGTTTTGTGGGTCTCCCCACAAGTGCCGCAGATGTTTGGGCCATCGCACTCTGCCGCGGTATGTCTGACGTGGTATCTCTGGCATTTCAGGCACCTCCTGGGCTCTCCCCTCATCCTTCTAGCCCATGCCCATTTTCCAGTGATGATCAGGCCATCCCTGATGCACTGCATTTTCAGGGAGGAGAGAGCCATGGAGATGATACAGTTCACCCTGTAGCTTGAGCACATATGGACCACGACCCTCCTGAAGCAAATCTTGGTCAAAGTTGGCCCCCACAGAAGTGAATGCAAACGCAGCCTTATACTGCCTGATATTCTGGCGAAATCCTTTTGCCTCAGGGTCCTGGCCTTCTAAGAGCTGTTTCAATGGCTGAGGGGGCTCTGGCAGGTCTTCCAGCTGCACCTTTCCTTCCATACAGCAATCACCAAACCTGGGCCGCACATTTGAGGATTTCTGCAGACGTTCTGCCCTCCAGTGTAATGCTCCACAGTCAGGGCAGGGAATAACCATGGGACCCAAATGATGACGCTGCACATCTGCCTCAATTATTCTAGAGTGACCAAGTGGAATAGGAGGAGGAGGTCGCTGAGGATGCTGCCGAGGTACAGGGAGCGGCTGAGGAGGTGCAGGGAGCAGCTGAGGAGGTGCAGTGAGCGGCTGAGGAGGTTCAGGGAGTGGCTGGGGAGGCTGAGGAGGTGCAGGGAGCGGCTGAGGAGGTGCAGGGAGTCGCTGAAGAGGCCGCAAAAGCGCAGGGAGTAGCGGCGGCATTGGTCTTATTGCATTGGCCTGAGCACGCAATCCTGCCACTCCTGCAGAACCTACTACAGGAGGTCTAGGAGCTGGTTGTACAGGTGCTTGCCTGTGTCTTCCCAAGGGCTGTGTTCGCGGCTTACGCTGTAGTGAACTTGGCGATCAAGTGTGCGGTTTTTTGGCTTCCATGCGTCTGTGTATCGGTTTAATCCATCTTGTCAATATGAGGGTGCCATCTGGGATTCTTGAGTCACGTTCTATCTTCCTCATATCAGCGAAGGCTTCCGGAGAGTGACTGAGCGGACGTATTCGACGATGACCGTTAGTGCTCTGTCCTTTACTATCGATGTTGTGCTGAATTTCTCTGGGAATTGTCTCTTGTGTTCCTGTATCCACCTTGCTCCCTGTGGGCTGCTTATGTCTAGGACTACTCCTCCATGCGCGAGCTTTTTGACCCCAAAGACCCTTTCATTCTCGTTGCCTCGTGACTGTCCCATTCGTTCCAACGCCTCGTTGGCCTTTGCTACGATCTCCCGCTCCGTCAATTCAGCTAGGGCGTTGCTCTCTGCTGCTGGATCTTTATATATCAGTATCTGGCTCTTTCTGGCCTTCGCTCACGCTAGAGTGTTGGGGTGCGACAATGGTACATTACCTTTGAGCGCAGCCGCGTACGTTGCTCCCACCACGCCATCTCTGCTGTTAGCTTCGCTGACTTTCTGCGTGTTGTGCGCTTTCTCTGTTGCTTGTAGAGCCTCAGATGCTGCTGCCTTTCTCCATCCGTCGCGTCCTTTGCTGACTCGAGCAGAGCGTTTATGCTGTTGAAGGCGGGTGCGAGTCCTTTTTTGACGTATTGGAGGACTGCCGTTCCCATGTTTCTGGCAGCCTCGTCCATCATTAGGATCGCTATCGCTCTTGCACATTCTTGCATCAGCTTCAGGGTCACATTGTGCGCTAGGGATAGGAGGGTGTAGCTGAGTTGGTCGATGGAGAGGGTTTCTTCCTTCGCGAGGTAGCCATGTCTGTCCAAGAATGCTCTGGCTTGTTCCCTCGTTCGGATAGTGAAGGATGTGTCTGCTATTAGGTCTGTTCTGCTTTTTGTTCCCCCCTGCTGCGCTGTTGCTCTCGTTCAGCCGCCTTGTCCTTGTGACGTGGCAGGCGGCTGCGGGTCCATGGTGGGCGGCATCGTTGTTTTGCACATCTTTTTCGTGGGGAGTGTTATATGTGTAACTAGTATGTGTTTTCCGAGCTCTAACTATCTCTAATGTGTGTGTGTGCGTGGGAAAAGTGATTTTGGATATTTTGGATGTTGTGGTGCGCGTGAGAAAATTTTGTTCCCCCATATACTTCCGCACTACCTTTTCCTCTACCCCTCCTCGATACAGCACTGCTGCTGCTCCTACTCCTCCATCTATTGCCAAGCCGTCCATGTATACCTTGACCATTGCGCTGTCAGCCCTCTCCTCCTCTACTGCCTTCTTCTTGTTTTTGGGGATCTGGATCTCAAATGTGGGTGCCCACTTCGGTTCCATCAGCGTCACATCGATTGTTTCCATCCACTGAGGTTGCAGGTGGGATGCGTGCAGTGACTCATGCAGGGATGACTGGTGTCTCTTGACATACCTGCTTGAAGATTTTTTGATGTGCTTCGACAAAGGATGCTGTGTGGGTAGAGTGGTCAGTTGGACAGCTGCACGGTGTATGAATTTGGAAACTAATATCTTAAACGGTTAGCAGGTTGGCATGAGTATCTAGCATGTTGCTAGCTGTCGTTCTCATAGCACCGGTCATCGTTAGCACATCCTGTTGTTGTATTCTAGTGAGCTTGTTAATGTGTCCTTTTGTGCCTTTAGGGTGTGCGGCTTCTGGGACCAGGAACACGTCAGATGCATATAATACTTTTGGTATCACTATGGCAATGAAAAATTGTCTCATCTGCTTAGCTGCTATCCCTTTTGACATTCGTGCTAGTCTTTGGTATTTGTCTGTGAGCTTTGCCCCATTTTTCAGCGCTTAGTTGGTATGGTGTTTGAACCGAAGCTCCTGGTCAAGCATGATGGCTAGGTACTTATGCACTTCTGTTGGCTTGATGGTCTGGTTGTCCACTGATATTGTGGGCCAGGTGGCTGGTCTGGACCCTTTTTCTCTAGTCAGGTCCTTTTCCCATCTCCTGGTGAACCCCATCAAGCTGAACTTGTCGAGTGCAAACTGGCGCTTGTGTTCTTCTGCCCATGCCAGCATGCCACGGTCTCTGCTCATGATGTCGGCCAGATTGTTGAAGGCTTCCTGAAGGTCTGCGCCCTCTGCTAGGAGTGTTGTGTCATCAACAAAGGCCACCGCGTCCTCGCTGTCACTTTCGTTTGTGATCTCTAGTATGCCGGCATTATAGTATTGGTAAGCGATGCCAGGCAAGGGGCAGCCTTGATCCATTTCCCTCTTGACTTGATAGGCTCTGCGGGGGTTTGGTAGTCGTCACAGCTCAATACTGTAACACGGCCTTCGACTTTGTTGTGTATCCAATTGGTGTACTCGTGCGGCATACCCCTGCCTCACATGTTGTCAATAAGCTGGTCAAGGGTGATTCTGGGGAATACCCCCTTAATGTCTAGGAACAGTGCTCCTAGAACTCTGCCTCTCCACCATGCATCCTTTGCCTTCATGATCGTGTAGTGCAGTGCATCTGTCGTAAGATAGAAGTCATCTTAAAGTGGCACCTTTATGTAAGCGGGCGCTTAGGTCACATGATGCGCCAAATCCTCACCTTGGGGATTTTTTTTTTCTCTTTCAGAAGGCACCTTGGTGCAATGACATGCTATAATATAATTAGTGACATTGAATCATATTACATGAATCCCTTGTCCAACTCAGACATAATGTTTGGAGGTAAAGTACAATGGCCATGGTATTTACGGTTTGCCCAGACAGCTTGTGCCCCATTCAACCCTTTTTTGTAGGCATCTATAAAGAGAGACAAGCAACTAGTGAAGTGGATGGCATGAAAAATAGGAGCACAACCCCTGAGGCCTGAATGTGTGAACGGGGTCAAGCACAACCTGCCCAGCGGTCAAAGTGATGACTAAGCAAGCAGCCTGCAGTGGAACTCACCTAGTGTAAGGTTGTACCTACCTAAACCCCAATTTAAGCAGTAGAAATGTAGCAAGGGCCCCAGAGCAGTTTGAAACTTTTTTCATGTGTCTGTCATGACACGTTTATTTCTCATATTCAGGTGCTCTGTCTTACCATTTGTCACTCCAACTCAGTGTTCGTTCCGATCGCCATTGTCATGTTCGGTAACCAATTCTCGCTGTTCGCAACAATGACCCTGGTTATGCCATCAACAAGCGATCGACGTCCTCGGACTAACTTAGCAGTCATTGTTGGGCCTATCACCTCCTCTGCTCGACCCTCTTCCGATGGTGTTCTGACAATCAGATTGTCATGACCTATGTATTTCCTGCACCTTGGTACCCCCATTCCCTCGTTCGCTACCCCTCCTCCGTGTTCGCTCGGCTTCACCTCTCCCTTCGGCCACGCCTCCCCTATGTCCTCTCCGTTCACCCTTCGCCGCATTTCGCCGAACCGCTATTCGCTGCTCGCACATTTCACCAACAAGGCACGCCATCAAACACGATCGATACCATTTACCCGGCGTAATGATTCATCACTAACCCCATCATCTTCTTAAATCCAACCCCTTTGGGTTTTCGTATGGCCAAAGTATGTTCGCAGAGCGTTCCTTCCGTAGGTCGTGTGGGATCGACCCAGTGGACGAAGAGTCCATGCAGGGTGACATGTATGCGGGTCCCAAGACATGGTTTCGTACATAACCACCTTCACCACCTTTACTCTCCATTGTTTCATGTTCGCACTCCTCCCTCACTCTATTGTATGTTTATTCCATCTCCTTAGTATCATGACTGCGCACCCCTATCCAACCCTGACTCATGACGGCCTCTTTCCTATTGGCTGATACCGTACGAGCATTAGATATAAGTAGTTTACAATCACATGTATATTCCCCAGTTCAATTATCATACGTCGTCCATCTTGTGCAAACTTGACCTCGCTGTGATCATCGTCTTGAGCCTCTCCTTGAAGATTTCTATCTTCGACCAGCCAAGGACTTAGGCATCACTGGTGAGTTCTCATACTTCATCTTCATTACCTTAGCCTTCAAATTACTTTCTGTGCTGTTGGCGAAGGGCTCCGAAGGAGCACCTTCGCCAGCGAAGGGACCGTCGAAACTTAGACAGCCCTTCCACGATATCTTGCACGTTACGTCGTCAAGTGCTGCGAGATATTTCACTACGACTGTAGATAGGGCGAGCCCTGTTCGGGCAACCCCCTTGTTTCGTGAACATTCATCGGTTCACTTATTCGCCGAATGGCATACTTATTCGCACAAGTTATTCAGGCATTCGTTGTGTTCACTAATACACGATATTAACGCCTAAAAACCAATCTTGACAGTGTCGTCCAAAGGTTCAAAAGGCTGACAAATAGGTCACGTGATGTATCACGTGACAGCCAAAAGAGCCCAGTGCATTTGATTGCTCTCTGTACCTGGTTGTTGTCAATATTGGTTTTTAGGTGTTAATATCGTATATTAGTGAACACAGTGAATGCCCGAATAGCTTGTGCAAAGAAGTGTGCTGTTTGGAAAATAAGGTGAACCAATAAATGTTCAGAAGATAAGAGGGCTTCCCAAATGGAGCTCGCCCTATCTACAGTCATAGCGAAGTAGCCCGTAACACTTGATCATGTAACGTGCAAGGTGTCACAGCAAGGTTGTTTAAGTAGCAACAATCCTTTTGCTGGCGAAGGTGCTCCTTTGGAGCCCTTCACTGACAGCACTGATAGTAGTACAAAGGCTAAGGTAACAAAGGTGAACTATGAAAACTCACCAGTGGTGCTTAAGTCTCCCTCTGGTTGAAGATAGGAATCTACAGGAGAGGGCTCAAGACGATGGTCACAGCTGGGCTGAGTCTAAGTTGCTGTGTGAAAAGAGGTGTGCATTCTGGGGCTCATCCCATTGGGGGTGGTGGCAGCTGAAGTCCCCTAGCCAGATCATTCCCGCTGTCTGGTCCGCTTGCGTCCTGGTCCTTCCTTGTGCCTGTAAAATTGTCAGTGTGGTGTATGCCTTTTGAGTGTGCGCAGTCGCAGTAGAGGTTGAATATAACTATGTTACCGCTGTCTGGGGTGACCTTGAATCCCCACCCCGACGCTTCAACCTCCGACGGACCTCGCAGCCTGAAACTGTTCAAACGTATCTACATTAGATTTACTGGATGAAATAATTAAGGCAGAGAAGTATATTGACTCTGACCAATTTTATTGGTTCTAGCAGTTCAAGCTGTTGAAGATCACTTCAAACCTTTGGTATGAATTAACCCCGACTCTAAACTACTTTGACATACACAAGCTATCCATGCAAGGTATCCCTTTCAAGATGGCGCAAACTCTCTACTGTGCTGAGCAATCGAGTCAGCCATTCCCTTGACAGCCGGTCAAAGCCATCATCTGTCTCAGCGGCTGCCCAACCCTCATGCCATCCTAATTGGCATATTTCCTCTTGGATCTTTGCCATGAGACACCTCTTCTCTTCCCGGTGATTGTTGAGATTGATAGGTTCAATTTGGTTATGGATGGGAAGGATGGCTTTATCTATGATGATGTTGTTAGCTGTCACTCGTTGCGCAAGAAACATGTGTTTGCATGGTAAGCTTGACTGCGTGAGCCCTGCCCAGCTGCACGTCAGAATGCCACCATTCTGGACAAGGATGTTATATTCAATGCCATCCTTTGAGAAGGATTCAACCTGAATCTATACCATTCCCTTATTACAATTAATGGTATTAATGACATGGGGAATGCCCACCTGGTCCTCAATTTGTTCCCTTACTTGAGAAACTGCTACTTCAAAGCTAAGCTGCTCAGCTGCTCGCTGGCTCTGGAATTCTATCCTGCAGGGTTGACGGCCATTGAACCCCAGCCCAACATGAACATGTGCACACATGTAGTCAGGTTCGATGGCTTCAGCTAGGAGACGGATCATATAATCGACACGCTGCTTGTGCAATCGTCCAATGTAGTTCCTTTTCAAGTTGGCATGCCAGCTTTCAACAAAGTTATTTGTGTCAATGCCATAGTGAGCATGCTATAGTGGTGTTAATAGGTGGACTACCAGGCTAGTAGAGGAAATTTTGCCTACCTTACATCAGGCTTTAGCCCAGCATTCTTTATGGGTTACCCACTTGTGTTCCATACATACTAGCCATTGACCCTGGTCAGCCCAGTCTACCTGCAACTCTGTCCAACACTCCTGAAACTCATTTGGTGTTGCTGCTTTGAGTAATGCTGCTGTGGCCAGACAGATATCTCTGAGTGTTTGTGCACGATCCTGTTTGGAGCGCATGTGCTTTAAGTGGATCTTTGACCAACAACACCTTAGTCCAGAATACAAAGGTTCACTATGGCAACCATACCTTATTCTTCATATTAGTATCCCATGCTTTCCATAAGTGCCAATAGCAATAGAGTATGTGCAATTCTGAAGCTAAGAAGGCAAGGTTAATGGCCAAGGCTTCAGTATCCAAGCAGTCAATCATAATAGTGTGAGGTTTAAAATGGCAGTTTTCATGCATCCAAATCAAGAAATACTTTAACGGAAAACTGAAAAAATGTGAGTGTGCAAGGTTAATAGTCTAGCATGAATGGACTTTACTTACTGTGATTCTAGGTTGGCAAGCATAAACGCCAATGGAACACCTTTACCAGTGGTTCTGTCCCTTCCTACAATAGTGTATAAGAAAATCTTCTCACCGTTTTTCCCATGGCGAGTGTTATGAGTGGAATCAAGGCAAACCGTGTCGCCATAATGAGTTATGAGCTACACGCCAGGCTAATTAATAAATGCAAGCCTATGAGAAAATAACAAACCAGTTTCTGCCATGCAGAGCACAATGAGATAGTATACCCTTCCCGTGCTTCTTCCCCGGGAGTCTGGTCATAAGATGCTGGCCAGGCCTTCTCTTGTAGCCGCTTTCACCAAAGATGAACACTTTCATCTGCATCATCAGACAGGAATGTGTCGTAATGGCTTTCTGCTGCACGGCATTATAGATATCCATCGAACTAATTTTAATACTAAATGGTATCTTCTCAGCTGCGTCTGTAAGCTATCAAATAATCAGTTAATGCCTGAGTACTATAATGTGCATGAATAAGTTAACCTCAGCCAATTCGTCACTTGAGATTCGAAGCAATCCCTTGATTGCCTTTTGATCGAAACCTTGCTCAACTTTCTCATCTAACCACTTCCGAACCTCCTTGGGGTTTCTTGAAGACCACATATCAGTTAGTGATGCTGGGTCTTTGTTTTCCAGCATTCATGTAATTAATGACAAGTCATTTTCATGTAATTTGCGATATCATTGCACTCACTGTGTCCAGTATGTGTCCAATGGTATTCAATTTGCACGTTACTCGAACCTGGTGTCTGTGAGATATATATCTTCGCCTTGCAGTCACACTTGAAACTAGAGTCTCGCTTCTGTCGTTTCCTTGGACTCAAGTTTTCATCACGACGATCATGGTAGTGACCCATGTGATCACATTCATACGTATTCCTCCACACATATTTGCATTTCCTCTTTGCTCCCGGAGCTAATGGCCTGTATTTAGTCTCATTGTGGAAATTTCTGAGGCTGACGTACTGGACACATAACACTTTGTCAGTCACCAGTTAGTACTCCTGCATTGTGAACGAAGCCAGTCCTGCCAGGCATTTATTGATAAATCAACACGGTGTGGGTACTTGGGAATTCTTCAGGTTTGAGTAGACACTGTATGGCCAGGTTAATTGACTCTGTGCTCATTTTTGAAGCAGCGACTGTGAGAATCGGTTGAGTGTGCATAAAATAAAAAACCTATTTGTTGATCTTTGTACACTAGCTGGTTAGTGAAGGCTTGTGGGTGGTGAGGGGTCTGTCGGAGTCTGAAGGGTCCGGGTGGGGATTTAAGACTTTCCCGCTGTCTGTTTTAACTCTGACTCCTGTCACATCTGGATGTCCCACATCGATTGCTGCCCAGGCGTCTTTCACTATTCTTTTGTTGACTAGTGTCATGGACCTGGTGCACTTCTCCTTTTTATTGTAGTGGGTGTCTGGGTATATTGCATACTGTCATGACACATTTATTTCCCATACTCAGATGCTCTGTTCTCCCATTTCTCACTCCACCTCCGTGTTCGTTCTGATCGCCCTTGCCATGTTCGGCAACCGATCTTCGCTGTTCGCGCCATTTACCATAGCCACGCTGTCAAAGCATGATCGACATCTTTGGACTGACTTGTCAGTCATCACTGGGCCTGTCACCTCTGCTCAACCCTCTTTCGATGGTGTTCATATGATCGGATTGATTGTCATGACTTGTGTACTTCCTTACTGTTGGGTGCATTTATGCTCCTGCACCAAAATCAAGCCAAATAGATTCCACCATTCGTATTTCTTTTGATTTTGACTTGAAACCATGCTGACATTCATTCTATGATTTGTCAAATTTTTCTTTGATTTTTCGAAGCAGTATTTCTGCTTCTTTTCATGTTCTGTCCAACCGACCCTTTGTGGGTGGTTGTGGACAAGTTTCCTTTTTGAGCTGCGGCTGTTCACTACCGTGCTACGTTCTACGGGCGCTTAGCATGGCACACCGTGGCATCATGGCGCTAAAGCGCCGGCTAGTAGTACATGCGCATGAGACACATTTCCCCCCTCTCTCAGTGACAACTAAATTCACTGAGAGAGGCAAGTAAATTAGTCTTGTTTCTTTTCGATTTGTTGACCTAGAAATCCTGTAGTGAATTGATTTCTAGGTAGTGTATAATGTATTTACAGTGACAACTAAATTCACTGAGAGAGTGAATTGATTTCTAATCTTCTTTTGAGCACCAAGTCCGAACCTACTGCCTATAATTCCTGTCCTCTACACTTACCCCATTTCCCCTTTTGCCACTCCTCCCCCGTGTTCGCTCGGCTTCACCCTCCACCTCGACCACTCCTCCCCTATGTCATCTCCGTTCGCCCTTCCTCGCATTTCACCAAACAGCCATTCGCTGCTCGCATTATTCGCCAGCAGGCACACCATCAGATCACAATCGACATCCCTACCCGGCATGATGGCTCGTCAGTCGCTCCATCAGCTTCTCGATCCAACCCCCTTTTGGTGTTCATATGAGCAGGGTGCGTTCGTGGGATGTTCTACACATAGGTCGTGTGGGATCAACCCAGTAGATGAAGAACCCATGCAGGGCGGTGTATATGCGGGCTCCAAGACATGATTTCGTACATAGGTGCCTTCGGCACCTTTACTCTCCGTCATTTGATGTTCGCACTCTTCCCTCACTCTATTGTATGTTTATTCCATCTACTTAGTATCATGACTGCGCACCCCTATCCAACCCTGACTCACGACGGCCTCTTTCCATTCGCTGATACCTTACGAGCATTCAATATAAGTAGTTTACATTCACATGTATATTCTCCAGTTCAATGATAATACGTCGTCCATCTTGTGCAAACTTGACCTTGCTGTGATCATCAGGGGGACGAAGGGGGTCAAGGGACGGTGGACAAGGATGCAGACACTGAGGCCGCTGGGATTTATACCGTCAGAGAGGACTCTAACACAGCTCTTTGGCCGATGAGTTCGGCCTTTTTGGGTGAGGCCCACGCTATGACTGCTGCATTTTTATTATTGGTTGTATTTTTATTATCGGTTAACCTCTACATAATACTATATAATTGGAATCCTATCAGGTGCATTTCCTGCAGGTGCTAGAACATATTTAGATTGCACAGAGATATATATTTAAGATGTGCTCTGAGCCATTAGCATATAACTAGAGTTTGAGCGGCTCGGACCTGCAGATATAAATAGATGTAACTGCATCTATATGCTCAATGAGTACATAGTATATCTGGATCTATCTAAATGTGATTACATATAGTAGCTGTCTGTGCAAGGAACGCACTTGAAGACTAGATAGACCTTGTGTTTGCCCATCTGATGGTAAGCTGTACTTGGATATTGAACATTTCCAGAATGAAAGCCTATTAACAATCGGGCAGATGTACTCGTGACCTGTTTCCTTACTCTCCATGCCCCACGATTAGCCACCCTAAACCCAGTGATTGGTGTCTATTCAGACTATGAATACCTGCCGCCTCAACCCGGTGAGTGGGAAGTACTTAGCAGTCCAGTTTCAGTAGTGGGTTTATTTACACACACATTGCGAAGTTTACGGGTCTGGGGCCCCAGGGTGTAGCCTACGCCCCTTCCAGGATACAATTCTTAACACCACAAGGTGTTGATTCCACAACTTTCACTCCGCCTCCTCTTGATGGGTCACTTACGATCCCAGAGATATATGAAGCACAGGTAAAGAATAGTCCAAATCATCCTTTCTTCGTCTTCGCCGAATATCCAAGGAAAGTTAGGACCGTGTATTACCCTGAGGGCGTACAAGCAATCCGTAATGCGGCGCGCATTGTCGAATCCCACTATTCGTGCTGCAAAGACCAGTACATATCTGAGAAACAGAGTAACAATCTTTGACCTATGTTTGGAATCCTCGCCACCACAGGTATGATAGTGGAGTATGATATTGGGTAGGGTGTACCAATGGATGCTTACAGACACAATAAGCTATTCCTGCCTGATTGCAGGCATCATGAGCCTGGGATGCACGGTGTTCCCAATCTCTACACGAAATTCACCCCTGGCCATCGCACATCTGGTTTCCAAGATGGGTGTCTTCCAGCTCCTCGTCAGCCCTGAACCAGCCCTGACCCAGCAATGAAACATTTCTCTCGAGAATCTCTTGATCTTCTTACAAAACATGGCCACAATGTCGAGATCCATCCAACTCCCCTGTTTGAGGAACTATTTCGCGGAACGGGAGGAAAGCAGACCGCACCCGTCGCAATCCAGCCACTACAAATTGACAGACAAGGCCTAAGTCCACCCTCATCAGGAAAGCTGTCTTTGTGATTATAATCTTCCTTCTATACAGCTACCGTCCAGGTTCTACGGCCTTTCTGAAACCGATTACTTTGACCCATCGAATGCTCTAGCAGTGAGGGAGTGTTCCTTGCGAGTTCCTTTACCTCTTTCTCCCTTACATTTGCTAACTGACCCTAGATTATGAGGAAATAGATATATGCTCGAAAACACTAGCAGGGCATGCCTTGCCGATGTTTCATACATTTCCTTTTTTACTTTACCCGTTCCACCCTCCACGGCACCTTTATACCTTCGAGTTTATCCATCGATGGGATAAGATCTCGTCGACGAGCCACTCTTCCTCATTGTTCACCCCAAAGTCATAAAATGATTTTGCTTCTTGACGAGCGAATAGATCATTGTTGTTCGCCTCATACCTTTGTATGAGGTTGGTATGAAATGTGGGTATGATGCGCCGGTTCGTCAATTCCTCCAGTAACTCGAGGGTTACCATCGAGGTGTCATTATGGGCCTCCTTCATGCGATATGGTCCTATATATTGCGGTATTAGCGTCCTGGCCCTCCCTTTTGGCAGGGTCAGGTTTTGGGTTGACAGGTATATGTGGTCTCTCACCGCATACATGTCCCCTTCGCGACATTTCTTATTAGCATGAAATGTCTGAGTCACACGATGCTCTATGATGGAATCATGTGCTGCCATCAGGTTCCATTGAGCCTGATGTGCGAATTTCGCAACTCCCTTGAAGGGAGTGTCTGTGGCCATTGGTAGGTCGATCCGTGGCACATATCCATGGTTCAGCTCGAAGGGCGCAAACCCTGTCGTTGAGCTGACGTTGCTGTTTAATGCAACTTCGACCATTGGGCACTTGTTGGCCCAGTCCTTTTGGTTGTCTTTGAAGACTGATTGAAGGACCTTGCCTATCAAACAATTTGCCTATGTGGTCACGCCATCTGTTTGAGGATGGAATGTGGTGGACATGAGGAGCTTCATCCCCATGAGTTGTTGGAGCTCACACCAGAATATGGATATGAACTTTTAATCTCGATCCAAAACTATGGAATCTGGGACTCCATGAAGTCTTACGACCTCCTTCAGGAATAGCCAGGCTATTCCTTTGGCTGTCACACTCATCATTGTTGGGAGGAGGTGTATGTGAGACCTGAGTCTATCTATGATTACCATGAGGTAATCACAGTCATTCGACTTGGGCAATGGGCCCATGAAGTCGATCCCAACAGATTGACATGGTCTATCGGGTATGGGCAGGCTATGTAGTAGCCCTGCAGGCGGTTGCGTGCCTGTGTTGGTAGTCTTACACTTCACGCACGAAGTGCAGAATGCCTCGATGTCCGAGGCCATACTGGGCCACCAGTATGTTCTTCGAACATAGTTCAAAGTTTTCAGTTGACCGTAGTGGCCAATTGTCTGGTGGGTGTGATCGATTATGATCTCGATCAGCCTCCTTCCCCCTTGAAATATGTTCTGAGGGATGGCTATGACATCCCTCTTGAGCTGATTATTTGTCCAAACCAGCCCATCCCAGATGCCAAATATTGGATGTGCATCTGGGTTTGCCATGATCTTCGCGAACATGGGCTCTTTATGGTAGGAGTCACATCGGATCTTTGGCAGGTCCAAGTTTTCTTCTACACTTACATGTAGGGAAGCTCCATCATTGCTTGCGGCAATGACATGGATGTCGTCGTCATTGTCTTTGTCTGGCAACGACATCTCATGGCGAGGTTCCTTGATGGAGCCTTCGTTCATAGCCACTGCTTCTATCATTCACGGCTCTGTTTTCTCCATGAGGCGAGCTGATCGCCTCGTAGCTGCTGTATGCAGCTCCATGTATTGGTCGGTGGGAATTAGCTCACCGTCCAGGTCTAGTCACACATCTGCGTTGACAAAGACATGATCTGGGTGCTTCTTCTCACCTGTGTCGCTCTCATAGTAGCGGGATAAGCAGTCTGCTACTTTGTTCTCAACGCCGTCAATGTGGACGGTGTTGTAATTGAAGTGGGATAGGAACTCCCACCACCGGACCTGTCTATCAGACAGGTTCTTTTGGGTCTCGAAGTACTCGAGACCCTTGTGGTCCGTAACTAGGGTGAACTTTCGCCCTAGGAGTTTGTCCTCCCATTTCATGAGGGCTTCAAGCACGGCAATGGTTTCGTGCTCGTGTGTTCTGTAGTGTTGCTGCGCAACACTGAACTTCTTTGACAGGAAGCCAGCTGGTCGATAGGCCCTCCAGTCTGGTCCCTGGCCGTAGACGGCACCGACACCCGACTTTGAACCGTCAGTGATGACCCATATCGGGTCTGTGTTCCATGCCTCAATGGGACGTAGGATCGGGGCCTTGCAGGCCAGTACCCTTATGCTGTGGAAGCATTTGTCCAGCAATGGTGTCCATTCAAATGGTCAGTTGTTGCGCACACATCCCGATAAAGGAGTGGTGTATGCGCTGACATAACGTGCGCAAGGCCTCCTCCACTCACGGATGCGTTGCATTTTGTCACCATCCGCGTGAACCCCTTGGCTATCATTGGCCAAGGCACTCCATTCTTTCAGAATTGAGATCAACCTTCTTTTACTTAAGAAGAGGTGGCTGCTCCATAGTCTGTCGAAGACTATGCCGAGGTGTTCCTCATGCTCTTGTATCGAGTGTGAGAAGATGAAAATATCATCCATGTAGACATGGACGAAGCGATCTATGTAGTCGTGGAATATCGACGTCATGAGATGTTGAAACGTCGATGGGGCGTTGCAATCCCCCATCTGTATCACTTGGCTCCTGAACGTGCCAAGGGTCATTGCAAAGGCTGTCTTTGGGACATCTCAGGATGAATACAGATTTGCTCATATGCCTCTCACCTATCGAGTTTCATCCTATATTTGCAGCGAGCGACATCGCTCCTGATAACATCCTGATCCAGGAAGGGTGTCCCGGCCTTCACTGTGTTCTCGTTCTGCTGTCGCAGGTCGAAGATGGTACGTAACATACCGTTTTTCTTCGGTGCACACAGCATTGGCACTGCTTGATGGGCCACTGCTGGTATCCACCACTTTGCAGTGGTGTATCGTTCTAACTTTACGGAAAATTCCTCATGGAAGTGTTTGGGACACTTGGGTAGTCAATACCACATGGGTTTGTCAGGATCAATAGGATTGATCTCGTGATTCACCTCCCGTCAGGGAGGGAGCTCCAATGGAATACCGCCGACTAGGTCGGCAATCTTGTTCATCCATTCCTTGCGCAAGCGAGGGATGTCATCGTCCGTGAGGATGATGGCTGTGGTTTAAGCAGCCATCAAGCACCATGTACGTCTGTTTGGACTCCTGGCACTCGGCAGCATTTTCCTTTGTTCTAGCGCTTTCATCGTGAGATGACAGCGTCTCTCCCTACGGGTGTAGGGAGAGGGTGAGGACGAGTCGTGAGACTCGTCCTCCTGGCTTCAATTGGCCAGGGGGGGCGTAGGCCCCGAGGTGATTCTACTCAACTTTGGGTCCATGCTGTTCTTCGACAACTTTTCATCGTCAAAGCTTACTTTTCCTGTGGGGATGGTTTGATTCCCCACATGGATCGTCCCTGTACTGGCAAAGTCCAGGGTCACTCCTAGTTTTCTTAGGAACGGAGTCCCCAAGATAGTGTTGTAGTACTCAACGTTCGCCATGTTGAAGTATTCTTCAACTGTTTCGCGACCAAATCTAATGGTTGTGTTTGTCCTGTAGTTGATCATCGATCGACTACTGATGCATGCCAATTGCACAGCAATTGGCTGTTCCAAGGCAAATGTCCAATTCCAGTGACACGAGTGAATTATGTGGATAGCAGTACCCCTTCACTCCCACTGTCTAGCAGACAGTGGGCCTTTGTGCCACCAATTTCCCAGTACCCTGACAGGGTACAGTTTTCGCTGTGCAGCCATACCGGTCGCGTGTGGTGTTTGCTCCGATGATGATACATTGGTTCGTTCAGCTGCCTTGTCTGTGACCGTCGTTCAAGCAGCCATGACTTTGGCTGTCTTGTCTACCTGCGCGATTCTAATTGCGCTGGATCTGTAGGCAGTCTGGTTGTCTGCCATGTCTTCATCCCAATCATAGTATTGGGATGGTTCCAGCTCCCAGGCTTCTCCTGGCTCGCCGTTCCCTTCTTGATCCTCAGTTTCCTGAGGGTCACCCTCCCCCTCTTCAACCTCTTGAAGAGAGGTATCGATGGGGTCCTCCGGACCCTCATCGTCGTCCTCCCATACTGCTGCTGTCCGCACTTTTGGCCTCAGGCGTGGGCAATTTGCCTTAACGTGGCCTGTCTGGCCGCATTCAAAGCAGCTTGCGCTGCTATGGGCATTTTGCGGCCTATCTGGAGGGCGTCCGCATGGATTTTGCGGGTAGCTTGGCTTTGCTGAGCTTCCTGACACCTGAGGCAGACGACCTGTTGTGGCGGCTTTGTTGCCATGGGTCTGTGGAAGGCATTGTTTTCCTGGAATGCAGTGGGCTTGTTAAAGCCTGACTGTGCAGTCGGCTTGCTCGTTGCAAGCCATGACGTGATGGCCGTTGCTCCCACGGTTTCTGCCCGGTGCAGCCCTTGGTTGTACTGGGATGCCTCCTCAATCATTCGGGCAGCCTCGAAGAGCTGCTTGATCAAGCTGGACTTGGCGTTGTAGCCGTTCTTTAGGACTTCATTGTGCAATGTATCGTGCAATGCTCCGGAGCATATATTCCTCGGGCATGCCGAGTACTTCATGAGCTTGTTCAGCATTTCCTGCATGGTCTTTGGGCCTTGCACAACCACGTCGAATTTGTAGATGTGTGGTGATATGTGAGGGTGTGCATGAATCTCTTCTGCAGCCCTTGCATAGCTGTAAAGATGTTGATCTTAAGACCTTGTATCACAAGGGCACAATAGAACTTGACCAGTGTGTGGTGTTCTGAATGCTACATGGTGACAGGTAAGAGTAACATGCGATGGGAACCGCTAGCCTGTTCCCATGCATAAACTATACAATGGGTCCCTAAGGGGCCCACTGGGATTATGTAATAACTAGTATACATACATAGGTTATTTACACCCCACCCCCCCCTCTATAGACAACTATAGGCAACTTTAGGAGTCATAGAGGTCATCCATGATGGCATCCTTTAGTGATTCCAACACAATGATGTCATCAGTGTACGGGGCCAGTGGAGCACATGACTCCGCTGGGGGCACCTCCACCTCAGCGGGGGTGGTGGGGTGCAGTGGCTCTACCTCACCACTGGTGGGGGCTTCCGCTTGGTTGGCAAGGCCAGTGTCCTTGCGGAGTATGGCCTCAATGGCCGGGTCATTGGCCTGTGGAGGAGGCCAGATGGTCACAAGGTCTTGGGTGAGCTGAGCGTGAGTGAGTGGTAGTGGCACCGTGGCCCTCACATGGCTGGTCTCGAGGATCTTCTGTCAACCCTCCCGGGCGGCGGCACTGAATGCCGCGCCAGTGAGACTGCATTGAACATAATGTTCAATGCGAGCCACTCGTTTGCGAGTGATGCCGGCGTAGCGGGCGAGCCATCACGCAATCTTGGAGAGCGGGATCTCTGGGCCAGCTCGGCCTCCCATGGGATATAGGCCCATGATGGACAACCTCAGGCTGGTGCTCTGTGGTGTCAGGCAATCCCTGGCATTGACGAAGCTCAACCATTGGTCGGCCGAGCCGAACAGGTTGAAGAGTCTCGACTTGAGAGGTGACGTGACCCCTTTGACTCCAGGCGCAAGGGCCTTCAACCACATCCAGACATCCACGTCTTTGAGGTTGAGGGTTCCATCCGCGTTGTCGCGGATGGCAGAAGGAATTCCTTCGGGGTTGTGTATCCAACCCTTCAGGATGGCCACGATGTCAAGCGGGGTACGGCCTGCTATCACAAGACAATTCCATTTGGGATTGCAAGCGTGCTGCTCGCGCTCGCTGCGCTTGAACACACCGATCATTTCACGTGTGTGCAGGAACTGCAGCGTGTCTTTCACGTGCATTCGGAGCTCGACGAAGCGTGCATCATCGAGCGGGCAGACGTCATACCATTGGGTGCACTGTTGCAACACCTTTCCTACTGGTCGTGGTAGGAAGCCCATCTCGGAGATCGGCGGGTCTCTGAGTGGTATGATCACTCCCTCCCTTGGGGGAGGGAGTGTGAACTGTCCCTGCCAGTGGCGGCAGGTCCACGTGAGGCCTGATGTACTGGGCCTCGACCAACGCCATCTGCTGTTGTAGGGCAGGGTCATTGATGGTGTGAAACGGTGATGCCGCCAGGTATGCGTTGATCGTGCTTTCCCTCGCAATGGCTAGGCCATTGACCATGTTGGGAGTTCCGCACAATTTCTCGCGTTTCTTTTTTGGCTGCTCAGCCATACACTGAGCTCTGTCTGGCTCATATGTCTTCCAGATGCAGGAGTCAGACTCCCATCCATCTGGGACATCCTACACCATGTCGGACGGCATGCTCTTCTCCTCCCTTGATGTTGGGGTGGGAGGCGATATTTGGGAAGCCAGTCCCAAGGCTGCACATGCTGGCAAGGGTGCCGTTGTGCGAGGTGACAAAGGGCCGGCCACTGGATCTGTGGCCGGGTCATGGCGTGGCCTTTTGGAGGCTGCGTGTGTGAGCTGGAGCGCCTTCAGCTGCTCCTTGAGCTCTTTTACTTTGGCCTGCTCGACTTCGAGCGTGTCGTCGCGGTCTTCAACTGTGTGTTCTAGGTCCTTGACTGCGTGTTCTAGGTCCTTGACCTCTTTCTTGAGGTCATGCATATCCTCCGCAAGGGCTCCAACTGGTTAGGACTTATAGCGTCATGTGCAAAGTCCTTTTGGGATGTGGGCTCGTTTTTGTTGTGTGCCGCTTGAGCGGCTTTCTTGCGTTGGTTGTGTTCCCTCCTTTCTTTTTCCTCGGCCAATTGTTGTCCTGCAAGGCAAATGTACATAGTGAGGATTATGAGCAAAGGAAAACATACGGTATTCGCATCCTTTCTCTGTCAGTCCATCTTTGGCTTGGATGCGTTCACGGCTGCGAGAAGCCGGCCCAGCGAGTTTAGGTTGGGTCTTCGGTTTGGCAATCATGTTGGTAGTAGATATGTTGTGTTTCTGTTGTTGTATGAGATCAATTTCCTTGAGTGGACGTCGAGCTGGCATTGTCTATTCCCGTGAATGCTGGAAAGCCCTGGATAAGAAAAAGACGCATTTCGAGATGGTACAGATGTGAACTGGCCCTACCGCACCTCATGATAGCCTCTCCGATGATCTACGTATGGATTGGGAGGCAGATCTAGATGTGGGTGGGCAGGCCACCTTGCAAGAAGAGGCGCATGTGCACCATGAAAGCTGATGGGGGCATGGTGCTATGGGGGAAGCGCCGCTCGACACACCCTCTCCTCAGACACACCCCCAGAAGTCCGATGAACAGGTTAAGGAGGTCAGAGATGATGTTGATGAGCTGTTTCGCTGAGCTTTTGATGAGCCTGCAGGGACATCGTTAGGTACACACCACACGGTGTTTGAGCAATTGCGACAGCAGCAGAAAGCTGGCGATTTTGGCATGTTCGGACCTTTCCTGGACCAACAGGTGGGAATTAGCTGACTGGCTGATGACAAGTGGCGCGAGTCAAATGAAGGTAGACCGCTTTATAAATATGGATATTGTGGGTCTTTTGGCGCATGAAATATACAATATGGCATAACTTACCCCTTCAGCAGACACGCGAGTGCATGGGTCCTTCGTACAAGGATAACCGAACACTGTTACAAAAGATAGATAACTTACCCCAAGGCCCCACATGGAAGTGCCATACAATCACTGTCAAAGGGGATTTTCTTGATGAGAACGGTGACCCAATGGAGGAGGAGCTCAACATAGGGTGTTGTGTTCCTGTTGAATGTGTGTGCAAGTTAATTGGGAATCCAGACTTTGGCGATGCCATGAAATATGTCCCTGAACGCTTGTTCAGTGATGAATCTGAGGAAGAAGAGATTATCAATGAGATGTGGACTGCGCAGTGGTGGTGGGATACGCAGGTGCGGGCACTAGTATTTTGGGGGGACTATACCTGAGAACACGGTGGAATCCAGGAGAAACTGCCGAGGGCGCCACCATTGCACCAGTGATACTGGCTTCAGACAAGACCCAACTCTCGCAAGTCAGTGGAGACAAACAAGCCTGGCTGGTTTATATGTCAATTGGTAATATATGTAAAGCAATTCGTCGTCAGACATCAAAGAGGGGAATGATACTCCTTGGATACCTCCCTGTCACGAAACTCGAGTGTCTCCATGAACATGCCCAGAAAGGAGCCAAGTTTCGACTCTTTTACTATGTTATGTCCATCCTCCTGGAACCCCTAATTGAGGCCGGCAAAAAAGGAGTCCAAATGACCTGTGCTGACTGGCACATTCGCATTGTCTACCCAATTTTGGCTGCATATATTGCTCACTTCCCCGAGCAATGCCTCATTGTTGGGGTCCAGCCGACCGATTGCCCGATCTGCGAAATTGACTCTGATGACCGGGGGGAACCCAGCCATGCACCATTTCGTGACTCTTCTTGTACCCTCAGTGCTCTCAAGGACTGGGTTACTGAAGTCTCTTCAGAAGAATATACACGGCTAGGCCTCCAACCAATCCCCAAACCATTCTGGGCCGAACAGCCTCATACGGACATTTTTTCATGCCTCACACCTGACCTCCTGCACCAACTTCACAAGGGTGTATTCAAAGACCACCTTGTGAAATGGTGTCTCACACATGTGGGTGCAGCAGAAATTGATCAAAGGTTCCAGTGCATTCCAGATCATCCGACTCTGCGATACTTCAAGAAAGGAATATCTACTATTACGCAGTGGACAGGCCGTGAATTCAAGGAGATGCAGCACATCTTTGCAAGCCTGACATATGGTGCTGTCCATTCAGAAGTGACCACAGTTGCTCCCGCTGTCATCAATTTCATTTATTACGCATCATATCCCTCACAGTCTACTGAGGCCTTGCATAGGCTCCAAGATGCCCTCGATACCTTCCACCAGCACAAAGAGATCTTTGTGAAGCTAGGGATCTGCAAGCACTTCTGAATCCCCAAGATTCATATGATGGAGCATTATATTGCTCTCATCTGAGCGAAAGGCACACCTGATGGGTTTAATATGGAACTTTCAGAGCGCCTGCACATTGACTTTGCCAAAGAGGGCTATTGGGCCAGTAACAAGAAAAATTACATTGAACAAATGGTGACATGCCTTACATGTTGTGACGCCATTCACAAATTCACAGCATTTCTCATTTGGACCCACGCCATCCCAGATAGTCAGTCTGATTCCATTAAAGCAGACGAAGTCCAGGAGCCAGTGGAAGTACCAGCCGCTACGGTTGCTGCCGGTGCACCCACATGGAGCATTGCCAAGCGTGCACCATGGCCAAAAACCTCTGTTTGAACTCTCATCAAGAACCATGGTGCCGTGGATTGTGTGCCAGCACTCTAGGCATACCTGAATGCTCATGTCCCAAAGGGCTGTGTCACCGCCTCAGTATATGATTTTGTGGACATCTACAAACAAATCATCATTGACCTCCCATCGCCCCAACGACTTACTGATGAGACCCAGCGCGGCACGATCCAAGCAACACCAGGTCATCCAAATCCTGGACAGAAGAAGTCGGAGCCAGACCATTTTGATTGTGTTCTTGTCCATGAAGAGGGTGTGGCAGAGGATATTGGAATCAAAGGTGTGTCTCAGACCCAGGGAATGTGATCATGGTCTCACACTCACATCTATTTAGGGTATCATGCAGTGCATGTCCGCGCTCTGCTCTGTCTACCTTCCTGGTTTGGGTGTACTGATACTCTTGCTTACATTGAATGGTTCACACCTTTAAAACCGCCGGTTGTCCCATGGCGTATGTCACGAGTGTCATATGCCATGCGCCAAGGTTGCCATCAAGCCACTGTTATTCTGATCTCATCCATTTGGCACAGTTGTTCTCTGACTCCCATCTTTGGCAAGCCACACCAGCAAGACAGAGGTTGGACCGCACGAACAGTGCTTGAAAAATGCAGCCACTTTTTCTTAAATTTGCAGCAGAGTATATACATGTTTCAACTTTGCGATGGAGACTTTGTATTAGTCGACAATGTATCATAAAATCACAATAAACGTACCTCTCTAGTAGCCCATGCTCCCAGTACTTGAACTATCACACATGTCTCTCACTGGGGTTTGCAGCCTCACTCGAGCAGAATGCTGGTTAGTCGCCGAGCATTCATGCCATCTCCTCATCCATATATTTCCTCCTTGCTTGGCACCCACTTCCAAGCAAGTGGGTGAGCGAGGAGGAAATTCCCAGCTTGTTGAGCTCTGTGGATATGTTTGAAAGATAGAATGTGGAACGCAGCCCATCTGAATGGGTTCCACAAGCTTCAAACAGGAAGAACTTGGGGAAGTATCGTGGTGAATTGAAGAGGAGGAGGAGTATGACAGCTTCCGGACTGAAGAAAGGGAGTCTTGTGGCCCAGCGCAATGTTGCAAGGCCAGAAACAATCAACATGCATTGGCGGAGGGAAGGGATGTAAGCATCTCAATCAGTCAAACAGAACCATGGCACTTGTATAACAATCGGTCTTAAGCTGGTGGCAAAGTGCAGCAATGAACGCGAACCGCGTGCACCCAGACCACTGCCTTAAGAGCATGACACTCGTATCTGATACACAACAATCTGGCGGCCATTCGAGAGAAGAGGCTACCTTGATGATAAGGCATTTTCTATCAGTTACTAGTTGAGTCCAGAGTAAAAAGAACGTAGTACTTATCGCCGGATGTCTACGTGGTATCGACCTACACTCCTTGACCTTATCCAAGTAACTTGCACCTGACATACCTTGCCAATATTGGTTAGCAGGGGTGTTGCCGCTGCTGTATTGGAGTTATAGAAAGGTAGGAAGCTGTAGGTCTCCCTAGTGTGGGCAGCAGTGCCACATAACGATCTGTGGCACTACGTGGAACCCAGAGTCAGCTACGTACTTGACATAGTCTACTAGTAGCACCCGTGGCGCTGAGTAAATATGGCCAAATTACAAGCCAGAATCGGCTGTTCCTGATGCACATGTTGGCCCTGATTTTGATGTTTGCACCCCCTGAATGAGTGCGTATTCTGGCATCCGTCGAGCTGCGACTAGAAATCAGAATAATCTGGGGTTGAGATGGGGACTTCCGAGCGCGAATGGGGTCAGTTATGCGTAGAATTTGAAGTACTATATAGTGAGGCCATAGTATCAGGTATGTCAAATACCACATATACACGGAATGACAATATCAGAAACGCACCATCCTTCCCAATGACCACACATCTCGAGCCATCTTCGGACGTGGCAAATGTTCCGCTACCGACAGTGCATGCGCGAGGATATCATACTGTTCTCGAGGGGCCCTGATATTCGTGATTTCTTTGTTCGGTGTACACAGTCCAATAATTGCAAGGATGCAAGATCAAAACATGGAGGTCTGGGACGAAGCGGCGGTAGGGGTGGGAAGGATGTCCCGCCGCCCTGCCATAAGAAAAACTAAAAAATAAAAATAAAAAAGAAAAATAAAAAAAACGCTGGGCCGCTTAGCCGGAAAGGGGAGGGAGGTCTGGGTCTGAGAACAGTTCAGGGCAGGGCCGGGTAAAAGGGTGGACGACGTGAAAAGGGATAAAAGGTCAGGCACAGGCCATAGCCGCCCAGGAAAGCAAAGGCAGCTCCGAGGGAGGTTTGGGTAAGGAGACGGGTAATTTCTCCAAAGTATTTTGAGAACTGAGGTAACAAAACCATGAAGACAAATCAAAAATAATATTTGAGATTTTGAATGTACAGTCGGACCCCCACTAATGCATTGAGTTGTCCACCAGCATGGTAGTTAGAACATTACTCAGAACCTTGCATAATGCATAATGCATAACAGATTTGGCAGACACCGCAGGCATATAAAGGTTTTCTTGTCTGAAAAACTGTTGAAAAAACTGTAAAGATTTTCCAAATATTTTTAGTGTTTTTATTAGAATTTGTTGAACAAGAAAATTGTAAAAAATTTCAAAGGTTTTTTGATGGTTTGTTATGGGTTTCTTTGTGTTTTCACAAGGAAACTTATAAAAAGACCTAAAACACCCTGCAAAAAACTTTGAACTTTTTTACAATTTTCTTGCTCAACAAATTCTAACAAAAACACAAAATTTTGTTAAAGGCTTTTTACATTAAAAACACTAAAAAAATTTGGAACAGTTTTTTGAACAGTTTTTCAGACCAGGAAATCTTTATATGCCTCCAGTGAGATTTAATTATAATATGCATTATTGCAGGTGCAGTTTCAGCGCTTCAGAAGCCCAAACTGGGACATACTCTCCACATATGTACCTCAGCAAACCAGCTGGATGGGCATGTGGCTCTAACGGAGAGCTTCTTGATCCTTCTGAGATGGAATGGGATGAACCAGATGATGGACCAGCTGTTGCTATTTCTGGATTTGCGAGCGGCGTCGAGTGACTGCAATACCAAACGCAACGTGTAGCTTACAAATACGCAGTAGTTTACTTGTATTTACTCATCTGTTTGTAACTCACCACAACACCCAGTCGGTGCTGTCCCCTTCCCTGTGTCCTCTCTCCATGTAAATTCCAACACCAGCCATGCCTGGTTGTGCAGCCAACCCATCAGAGCTCATGCCACTGGTTGTTATGGAATCTAAATTACAAGAGCAGGATCTTACTGGGAATGTAAAGATGATTCAATAGAAGCCAGTGCATCATAGAAGGACTGTATCCTCAGCTATTGTAACAGCCCAAATGAGGTCTCGGTCAAATCTTACTTTGAAGGACAAGATTGACACCCTGCTGTGTGGTCTAGCCGGTCTATGTAGGGGGTTTCTTTTTCAGGGTCCCATTTTTCAGGGTAACCTTTGTATAGGTTCTTTGCCATATTTACGCAGGTGAATTTCTCTGCTGCAACTGGGCATTGTTAGCATACACAACTCGCAAAGAAATATGTGATAAGGAAGACGACTCACCTACTGAACCTGAGACACAGATTGACCCAGTGCTCATGAACGTCAGTAACAACTGCCAAAGTACCTGTGAAAGCAATTCCAATATTTTGCAACGAAGCCGAAGCCAGGCTCGAGCTATAAAGAAAATGGTATGTGCTAGATCTCTTCAGCTCAATTTGGCATAACAACTGCTTACACCCCTAGCACCGCGCCCCCAAAATAATGCAGCTGTTGGACCAGGGTCGACGTAAGCGTATCCACATATCTCAGCTGTTGATGCCGTCAGGCTTACCTTGCTTTCTAGTGTAACTGCTCCTGCTGAGAAATCCCCGCTGCAAAACCCTGGCAATATTATGAAGTAAGTGATGATGTAAAATCTGACAGTGTGCTTAACTGACACATTGACAAGGTCTCTTCACCCCGAGGGGAACATTGACAGAATCCTGAAAGAACCTGCTCGCGAGGAGCGTGGAAGGTCGAGTTAGTGGACATTTACGGCCCTAGAGCTAACACTTACTGGACACGTTCCTCCAGAGTCGCTTACAAGTGATACTTACGAAGACCCTCGTTATTGCAGTGGTCCTACCCGGGGCCAGTCGGGCAAGAGAGCAAGTGGGCGGAATGGGTTTAGAAAGATACATGTCTCCCAAGAGGACACATCCAGAAACTTGGCCAAGCTGAAACATAGTCAATTATTGAAGAAGGAAAGAATGCTCAAGACAACTCTGCAGGCATTTCCTACAGTTTTTACGTTTTCACCTTCGTTAACCACATGTTAAGGATATCGTACGAGAAATATTTAAAGAGCTCACAGGGATAACAACAACCCACCAGAAAACTCAGGTGTCGGTGCTATTGCCATGGCCACGTCCTGCAGGTGCGCCGCCAAGGCTGAATGACATGGGGGGTGAACTGTTGGATCCACGCTTCGATGCCGATGTCTTGCACCTAGCCAATCGAGCAATTTTCAATAGGAATGCCGATCTAGCTGTCCAATCGTTGATTGTAAGCAATAGGCTTAAGTATCCTGATACATCACTCACCTATATCTTGTAGGAAGACACACCCGAGATCATGATACAACTGCACAACAAGATTCAAGTCAAACGCTCACTGCTATTGGAGTTCGCTAAGACGACTTTCAGGGGGTACTGTACACAATACCAAGCTCAGACAGACGAGATCAAGGAGAAAATGGGACGCGCAAACCGGAAGGCAGCTCGACAAAGGAGCAGAAGGCTTGATGTATGTTTCTTGGTTGGCTTCACGATGTCAAAGTCCTAACATAAATAATCAGACACTGAAATCACAAGTCTCGGCGCTGGCAAAGTTCAAGCTTAACTATGAATTTGATCCAAGGCCAATGACACCTCGACTGGATGTCAAATGAAGACAGCAAGCCTGAGGGCCTGAACGATATATCCTCGGCAGAAGCAGGTGAATCTGCCCTAGAGGTTTGGAGATCTGAGATGCTGACCAGGCTCGGTTTCACTGGCCGAAACAATGATATTGCGGTCCTGGAAGTAGTGCATCCCACGTGGAGGTCTGATTTCGTATGTGGATTACTCGAAATTCATAATACCTGCTCATGCTCACCTCAGGCAATGACGATCATGCAAGAACTGAGTAGAATCTATCGCATTGGGCTCACTGTGGCTGAAAGACGAGCCTCCAAGTATCAAAGGGTCAAAAATTTGGGTAGGGTCACTAACGAACCTGCCGTCACAATGCCATATCCTTTTATGGTCGACAAGGCTTGGTGGGCAGAGGTGCAGGGTGATGCGGAGCATGGGGAGTACCTGGGATCTTGGCTGTCAACCTGGGCCGACCCCCCGGAGTTTGATCCATTGCCAAAGTTTGAGTCTAGGGACCTGTCGAGATTGGTTTTCAGGCGTTAATATCGTGTATTAGTGAACACAGCGAATGCCCGAATAACTTGTGCGAATAAGTATGCCGTTCAGCGAATAGGTGAACCAATGAATGTTCACAAGGTAAGAGGGTTTGCCTAAATGGGGCTCACCCTATCTACAGTCATAGCGAAATAGCCTGTGGCTCTTGACAATGTAGCGTGCAAGGTCTCACGGAAGGGCTGTCTAAGTTTTGACAATCCCTTCACTGGCGAAGGTGCTCCTTCGGAGCCCTTCACCAACAGCACAGAAAGTGGTTCGAAGGCTAAGGTCACGAAGAAGAAGTATGAGAACTCACCAGTGGCGCCTAAGTCCTCTGCTAGTCGAAGATGGAAATCTCCAAGAGAAGGCTTAAGACGATGGCCACAGCGAGGTCAAATTTGCACAAGGTGAATGACGTATGATAATTGAACTGGGGAATATACATGCAAATGTAAACTACTTATATCGAATGCTCGTAAGGTATCAGCGAATAGGAAAGAGGCCATCGTGGGTTAGGACTGGATAGGGGTGCGCAGTCATGATACTAGGTAGATGGAATAAACATACAATAGAGTGAGGGGAGAATGTGAACATGAAATGACGGAGAGTAAAGGGAGTGAAGGCACTTATGGACAAAACCATGTCTTGGGACCCGCATACATGCTACCCTGCATGGGCTCTTCGTTTACTGGGTTGATCCCGCACGGCCTATGGAAGGGACGTCCTGCGATCACACTTTGGCCATACGAACACCCAATGGGGTTGTATTAAGAAGATGATGGGGTTAATGATGAACCATCATGCCAGGTGAATGGTATCGATCATATTTGATGGCGTGCCTGCTGACGAAATGTGTGAGCAATGAATAGTGGTTCGGAGAATGGGGCGAACAGCGGGTAGAGTGGACGTAGAGGGGAGTGGTCGGTGGGTGCGGCGAACTCTGGCGAAGATGCTAGGGAGTGACGAGGGGGAACGTAGAGGTAGTGCGGTAGGAGAAATAAACCGGTCATGACAGGGCCAACTCGAAGAGATTGTGGATGACAATGACGAATTCAATGAAGATGCTGAGTACTATGGAGGAGACGAGGGTGACTAATGAATGGATCAGTAAAGTAAGTATCATGGGACAGTTGGGAGGATGCTGTGTGGCTTTTGTGTCAGTGTTAGGCTCTCGTGTTGGTGTTAAATGTCATTAGGTGATTCCCTCGAGCTCTTGTTCCTGTTGTTTCCTTAGATGCTACCTTTAGCTATCATTCCTGTTGTGCTCACCACTTAGCTGTATTCACTGTTCCGTATACTATGTCAACATTGGGCTCATGTCAATAGAGGGGCGTTAGTTTGATGTGAATGAGATCACCACATACTCACTTTATCTAAAGTTGTTGTAATGCACTGTCGTGGGGTTGTGCGCATTAATGTCCCTCTTGCAAGATGACAATGAATAAGACTGAATGGGATCACAGCGGTTGCAGGGCCAAATGTGGCATACTCTCCATACACATGGAACTGGACATCCAACTCCAGGCTGTAGATGTCATCAGTCATTAGGAAACATACATATTGTTCAATTAAAATGACGGTCTCACAAATATGCCCACACATTCCCGGTGAGGGGGACTGTGTCTAATGTTCGGAACCACCTCATTTCTGAAAATGTGATGGGTAGACGAGGATGCTGACAGTGTTCAAATATTGACACGATTTCACCATATAACCATCTGCTATCGACACGAGCCTTGACCATTGAGGAGTTCATAGACGATTTATGAGTGCCAGCCATGGCGCTCGTATAACGTTGGCCTTTCCTGATGATATAGTTGTAGTAGATTGCTTTGGAAGAGAGATAGGTAGCGTCCAATGTAGCTGCCATGTCCAATCGATGATAAACAAGTGGGGAATCAGGGCCGAAAGGGCCTCTATTGTAATATTTAAACAAAGCATGATCTGAGGTTGTTGGGATTTTGTTTCTTTGTGCCAGAACGGGTCCTCGAAGAATATATGAGTTGGAGGATGCTAGCTCATAAATCAGCAGGGTTTTTAATAACATAGTCAGACCATACCATCTGAGACCGCTTCCTCGCATCCTGCAGCAACTGCTTCAACTGTGCCACGCGCCTCCGTAGGTGTGTGACGCAAGTACTTTGCTATTGATGATTCTTGCACATGTGATGAACTGCCTACCACATGGATCTAAATGCGAGCTGAGGTCAAGTTTCAAAGCGATTAGGTCAAATGTCCTTACAATTTGTTGCATCTGAACATCCCGACCCACTCACGCACCATACTCACCTCTAGCTGCCTGCCACCCCAATTGTTCAACTTGAAGCTCTTCAGTAACTTGTTCAGCCATTCACCCAGGAAGCACCAAAACCTGTATACGGGACGGTATGCATGGATTTGTGCAGGTAGATGCACAAGGAAGTGGTGGTTAGGCTTCATCTTATCTTTTCCATACATCTTTAATAATGATTAGTTATATTGCACACAACTAAAATAGTATACAAACCATATACCACTTTGAATTCTAGCAAGTATTCACATACCAACTGCTGAGCTCGATCGATCTCTTCGTGAAATAGTTCATACTGAGGGTAGAGTTTGGTAGCGGTAGCTAGTTTGAGAAATAATCGGTCCTTGCCGGCACACATGCGCAATTCCGGTGGGGGAGGTGGCTTTGATGGTGGTGGGTGTCATGACCTGTCTATTCCTCTTACCCCACCGCCTCTATGTTCCCCTCGTCACTCCCTAGCATCTTCACCAGAGTTCACCTCACCCTCCGACCACTCCTCCTCTACATCCACTCTATCTGCTGTTCGCCCCATTCTCTGAACCACTATTCGCTGCTCGCGCATTTCTCCAGCAGGCACACCATCAAATACGATCGATACCATTTACCCGGCATGATTGTTCATCACTAACCCCATCATCTTCTTAATCCAACCACTTTGGGTGTTCGTATGGCCAAAGTGTGTTCGCGGGACATCCCTTCCGTAGGTCATGCGGGATCAACCCAGTAGGCAAAGAGTCCATGCAGGGTAGCATGTGTGCGGGTCCCAAGACATGGTTTTGTACATAAGTGCCTTCGCCACCTTTACTCTGCTTTGTTTCATGTTCGCACTCTTCCCTCACTCTGTTGTATGTTTATTCCATCTACTTAGTATAAATGACTGCGCACCCCTATCCAACCCTGACTCACGATGGCCTCTTTCCTATTCGCTGACACCTTACGAGCATTCGATATAAGTAGTTTACATTCGCATGTATATTCTCCAGTTCAATTATCATACATCGTTCATCTTGTGCAAACTTGACCTCGCTGTGATCATCATTTTGAGCGTTCTCCTGGAGATTTCTATCTTCAACCAGAAGAGGACTTAGGCATCACTGGTGAGTTCTAATACTTCATCTTTGTTACCTTAGTCTTTGAACTATTTTCTGTGCTGACGGTGAAGGGCTCCAAAGGAGCACCTTCACCGGTGAAGGGATTGTCACTACTTAGACAACCCTTCTGTGACACCTTGTACGTTACATCGTCAAGTGCCACGGGCTATTTCGCTATGACTGTAGATAGGGTGAGCCCCACTCGGGAAGCCCTCTTATCTTGTGAACATTTATTGGTTCACCTATTTGCCCAACGGCATACTTATTCGCACAAGTTATTCGGGCATTCACTGTGTTCACTAATACACGATATTAACGCCTAAAAACCAATCTTGACAGTGGGTTGACTAATGATTTTCTGGTTGATGGATGGGCATAAAAGCACAAGCCGCTACGTACCTGATGCCTTACCTGATGCCTTCCGACCTCTTCGTGCTTGTGAATTTCAAGAAGATTCAGCAGTTTGATTATGATTTGACTCCCCGTGTTTCATTTCCCACTTCTTGAATCGTTGGGAATTCGATGCAGCTGATCTCTCGTACTCTCGCAATGCTGGTTTCAGGGACGCATCCCAGAGGAATGGTATCTGTTAATCACTCCAATGAAAGAAACTATGTGTTCCTTAGACAGATCACTCACCATCGTTGGTAGAAAGACGGTACCCAGTGACTTGTATGTGTCTGCAGACAGGCTCCCCCCTGCTGGTTCGCCGACTTGCCTCGCTGGTCTACCCACGAAAGGGGGCCTCTCAAACTAATATATATTAGCTTAATCTGTAGCAAGTAAAAACAAAAACTTACATTGTTTAATTGCTCGTGGATGAGGTCGAGTTCCCGATTCTTCTTTGGTGTATTGGAGCGTAGTGTCTTACCTTGAATCCAAATGTTATACCAATGGTTTTTTAACACAGCTAATATATGCGACCAGGTGTCATACTCCAAATGATATAATGACATGTGGGACTTACCTATTAACAGATTGTGCATGGGGTCTATGATGGTCATGCGGATCGGGTCGAAATACGGCAAGCGGGCGAATTCGAACCACCGGACTCCATGCTCCTCGAAGAACTCATCTTGCTCATCGAGGGGCAATGAGTCATATTCTCGGGCAAGTCTGATGTGCTCAGCCAGGTCACATTTGGGGAATCCTGAGAGTGCTGATTGTCAAGTTAACTAAATTTTATAACAATTAATTTGAAAGCTATGATGTTATTGTATAACTTACCATCTTTCAGTGATTTATCATCGAAGAACTCAGCTCTTGTTACCTAACACCTGGTGCAAGGGGACACATTGTGTCCTTTGTCTGCGCACCCACACATCTTGACAGCCGTGGGATGGTCACAGATGATTGCGAGGCATATGCACCATACTAATCGTCCTATATCAACATCAGCCACTATTCTAAGATACACCAGAAGAAAAACTTACCATCAGGAAACTGAGGGGTTTTGATCCAGATGCCATTCTCGTAGAGCTCTATGAGCTCAATGACCACCCAAGCACTAAGGGACTGGAGCTCATCTGCCGTGGGGTCCTTAGGGCCATTCGTCATTGTTTGAATGAGCATTTTGTTGACCTGATATCTAAGAAAGTGTCATTACATATTAACCAATGCAAATGCAACTCACTTAATTTCAGCTGGGAGATTTGGAATTGCCCAAGAGAAGACACCAGATGAATGGGTTGGTGAAAAGTCACCCCTACATGCCTGGAACCTGGAGAGCGATCATCGCTTGTAGCTGAATACTCGTGAATGGTCATTTATGCTTACCAGTCTAGTCCACAGGTTGTGACTATCCTAAGTTCGTCATCGTTGCGTGGCACAAAGAAAAGCTTGCCATCAGCCCCCTTGATGGTCTTCCATACACTGCCATCCCATATTGCCTGATATTTACCGGCTGGGCAGTGTCATGACCAGTTTATTTCTCCTACTGCACTACCTCTACGTTCCCCCTCGTCACTCCCTAGCATCTTCGCCAGAGTTCGCCACACCTACCGACCACTTCCCCTTCACATCCACTCTATCCGCTGTTCGCCCCATTCTCCGAACCGCTATTCACTGCTCGCACATTTCGTCAGCAGGCACGCCATCGAATATGATCGATACCATTTACCTGGAATGATGGTTCATCATTAACCTCATCATCTTCTTAATACAACCCCATTGGGTGTTCGTATGGCCAAAGTGTGATTGCAGGACATATCTTCCATAGGCCATGCGGGATCAACCCAGTAAACGAAGAGCCCATGCAGGGTAGCATGTATGCGGGTCCCAAGACATGGCTTTGTCCATAAGTGCCTTCGCTCCCCTTACTCTCCATCGTTTCATGTTCGCATTCTCCCCTCACTCTATTGTATGTTTATTCCATCTACCTAGTATCATGACTGCGCACCCCTATCCAACCCTGACTCACAACGGCCTCTTTCCTATTCGCTGATGCCTTACGAGCATTCGATATAAGTAGTTTACATTTGCATGTATATTCCCCAGTTCAATTATCATATGTCGTCCATCTTGTGCAAACTTGACCTCACTGTGATCATCGTCTTAAGCCTTCTCTTGGAGACTTCTATCTTCGACCAGCAGAGGACTTAGGCATCACTGGTGAGTTCCCATACTTCCTCTTCGTTACCTTAGTCTTCGAACTATTTTCTGTGCTGACGGTGAAGGGCTCCGAATGAGCACCTTCGCCAGTGAAGGGATTGTCGAGACTTAGACAGCCCTTCCGTGAGACCTTGCACGTTACATCGTCAAGAGTCACGGGCTATTTTGCTATGACTGTAGATAGAGTGAGCCCCGTTTAGGCAAACCCTCTTACCTTGTGAACATTCATTGGTTCACCTATTCGCCGAACGGCATACTTATTCGCACAAGTTATTCAGGCATTCACTGTGTTCACTAATACACGATATTAACGCTTGAAAACCAATATTGACAGGCAGGCTCCCTCCCGCCATGCATCAATGTCGTCTTCCATACCTGGTCGCGACAGGAGTTCGGTGAGTAAATCCTTGAGGGTTGCAAAGGGTACCACGACTGGGGCTTCAAAGGCTTTTGTGGACGTCGGATTTTGGAAGGATCCCTGTCAAAATAAGAATCAGAGAGCCCCACATACAAACCCATGTCACAGGCATTGCAATAGGCTTGACTTCGAGTAGTCGGCACCGGAACAGGAGGCCCACTAATAGCTCTACAGTTAGAACACACCAAAAGGAGAGAGAATCGATCTGTTAGGCCTAAACGCAAGAATGCTGTGCCCAGGGTAGAAGGCATTCCATCATCAATTAGTAATATACCGATTCCTATGAAGATTGCGCGCATAAACCACAGTAGAATTGTGCATGCTCGGAAGGATAGATGATGGGTCGTATGGAGGAAAGCAATGACCATCAGCACGGCACGTACAAACCATTCCCGATGAGCCGAGGAGAAAGTGTCAATGGCCTTTTTAACAGGCTTAGAAAGCACGAGGGGCCAGTGGGAGTGTTGGCTATCAGAAGACCGCAGGACACGCTTCCTGGCCGGACTTTGAGTGGATTCTGTGGATGAGCTGGTTGATGATGTGTCATTGATAGAACCCGGTGGAGATCACGAGTGATCAGGGGCAATAGGGTCAGATTCGTATAACCAGATATGATCTTCGTTCTGGTCTCCTGAGTGTTCGTTGGCCTCTCCACTGAAAACCAGATGCAGTGCATCTGGCTGTGAGACATCGTCGTTGTCGAGGGAGTCCTGATTCAAAAGGGCGGGCACTTGGTCCACATTGAGATCCTCGGGAAAATGTGGTGGTCAATGACAAGGAAAGATTGGTGATATCACATTAGATCTTACCATTTCTTCTTCACAGCCGGGGGGAGCTGCCTCAGAATGGTAGCCTGAGCTATCGACGACAATACCACTCCATGGCACGTCGATCCAGTCCTGGTCGTTGTCAGAGTCCGGACCATCGATCATAGGTGAATCTGGAAGATCAGAGACAGGGGCTGGCACACCAGATGCTGAGCTATCCAGCTCAGGTCTCTGACGAGTGAAAGGTATGTTAATCAGAGCACCCCTCCCCCTCCATGGCAATGGTTGCACTATACGAGTGCTACCATGCCTCGTACCAACCCCTTGCAGGCCATCACTCGACTCATGCAGTCGTTTCTGTTGTGCAGTGATCATACACCCAAGTAGTCCATGATCGGGATGGCGTCGGCAGTCATGACATTGACAGAGGACTAGTTTCCGGCTCGATGTGGTCTATAAGAAGTGTCGTTAATGATGCCATGAAGACAATATAGTACTACTGGGCAGAACTTACGGCTCTAATATTGGCATCGACGTGGAAGCAGGCCTGGGACATTAGTATGGAATGGGAGATGGGGTCAGTTGGTGGTTAAGTAGTGGAAGGACTTCCTCGGGGTAAGGCTTATCTATCAACGAGGGCGGGCATTAATGTCCAGCCTCGTTGATAGATAAGCCTCAAGGCAACAATTCTCATGCATTTGGACCACACGTGAATTAAATTTGACCGTAATCTATTTTTTTTTGGGAATTTCATGAATATTAATCTAAGTAAGAATTCTAATGGCGGTGGACTTACCCTGAGCATGCCATGGCTGCTTGGCCTTGTTCAAATCCATCTCAACTTGATAGTAGGTGATCTAAATTCGACAATACAACTGATATGAGGCTAACAGGGCAAATTTGGAGTGAGGACAGATCAACCACTCGGAGCTGGCATTAGTCGACCCGATTGCAGCATATCAGATGACGTCAGAAGTGGTCGATCGAGCTCGAGGCTTGTTGTAGGTGTGAATAGATTAGCTAATCATTACCCCAGTCACCTGTGGTTATGAGGTAACACTGGAGGCATATGAAGATTTTCTGGTCTGAAAAACTGTTCAAAAAACTGTAAAGATATTCCAAATTTTTTTAGTGTTTTTAATGTAAAAAAACTTTAAAAAAATTTTGTGTTTTTGTTAGAATTTGTTGAGCAGGAAAATTGTAAAAAAGTTTAAAGTTTTTTGCAGGGTTTTTTATGTCTTTTTATATGTTTCTTTGTGAAAACACAAAGAAACCCATAAAAAACCCTGAAAAAAACTTTGAATTTTTTTACAATTTTCTTGCTCAACAAATTCTAATAAAAACACAAAATTTTATTATGTTTTTTTTACATAAAAAACACTAAAAAAATATTTGGAAAATCTTTACAGTTTTTTCAACAGTTTTTCAGACAAAAAAACTTTTATATGCCTGCAGTGTAATGTGGTAGGTGTTCTAATTACGATGATACTACGGATATGAAGCTAACAGGACAAATTTGGAGCAAGGACAGATCATCTGCTCGGAACTGGGATTAGTCAACCTGATTGCTGCATGTCAGATAGTGATGGGCACGGCCTGGCTTGGCCTGAAAGCCGTGGCTTTGGCCTGGCTCACCCTGGCTTTGGCTTGCTAAAAACCTGAGCCAGGCCATTAGCACTTGGCTTGGCTCGGCTCGGGCTTGGCCTTGGCTTGGGCCATGGCCTGTTGGTGGGATAGGTTAGTAAGGTTAATAACTGTGATATATATACTATTACTTTGTGAAACACTCCCATATGCCTGTGAAGTGTAGATACATCATTGGGTGAATTTCCGTAGAGCTAAATTCCTAAATTCCACGTTCTAAACGTCGCGGAACATCGAGCCGAGTAGTAGCCGATGACAGGGAAGCGTTTTACAAGTCCGCTATGACAGAAAAATTAATGTTTTAAACCAAAATAACGTAAGGCGACTGTAACTACACTACATATCATTGAAAAATGTTATATACCCACCAGTATCAGAGCAAACATACCCTTTTTAGTGACCGAAGGTCCTGTATTTAGGCGCTCGCCAGGCCACGGCTTCCTGGCTCGGCTTTGGCCTGGAAAAACCTGAGCCGGGCCATGGAGCTGGATGCGCCAACGCCTTTGGCCTGGCTTGGCCCGGCCTATTGGCGGCTCGGCCTGGCTCGGCTCACGGCCTGGGCCAGGCCATCTAATGTCAGATAATGTCAGAAACGCTCGAGGCTTGTTGTGGGGTCTGAATAGGTTAAGTAAACGTAGCCCCAATCTCATAATGCTATCAGGTAATGCTTCGGCCATTTGCCGCCGATCTGATCCATTCGAACTACAAGTAGAAACCCCTAAAACGCGGTGACTGTGCATCCGAAAGCGGTGATAAGCAATTGAATAGAGGACAAACGATAGCAAACAGACAACTTACTGTACCTGAATTTTGAGCCAACAACGTTTTTGCTGTAATAGGTGTCTTAAGTAAGCGATACATCCTATTAAGACGCAGGAATTGTCGGGACTGCGTTGCGCTCTCGGTTTCCAGGGCCAAACGTAAGAAGAGAGCCAAGTGGTTACGCCTGAAAGCCTAAAACGATGCCATGGAGTTCCACTGGCATTGGAGCTTGTATGTACCTGTTTCAAGCCGAGTTAGAATACCGGTGAATAATTACTGTTCCTGTGAAAGATATTTCAATCCCCATTAATGATCATATGATATAGACTGTAATTGTTAACTACTTGTATCGCCAGAACACTCGCGCATCACATTTTGGGACTGAACTTGGAACTCATGTGCTAGGCTCAAATTAAAGCCAGGCAGCCTGTTTTGAGAGCAACCCGACCGTCGGGAGATAGACAGCTGACAAGATCCGCCGGACATGTACCCCTAATATAAACAGAACCTTATAGATAGAAGTCGCGTTATGACGGGTACAGCGCGTGCTATGCCTGTGCCGTGACCGTAGCTACTTACATAGTAGCACGGCACGTATGAACGAAATATCGGCAGATGGTGTCGGGTTTCTTACGATTGCTCAGTTCACCACTTCCCCGTGCCCTTGACGAGCAACTTGAAGGGAATCAAGGGGCCTTGAAACTTGACAAACACTGCATATGCCTCGTGCAGCGCAGCTTTGAGCTGGCACCTGAGAACCGGCAGTGAATGACAAAACATCATCATATACCAACCCTATTGAGGTGCATCCATCCGCCACCTGTTGTCGAGGTTGTCAATACTATACATCTGCTTCGGTGCATAGTTTCCAATCTAGCGGACTCCACGAGGCTAGATTCTCTTCGATCATGTCAGAATGCGCCGGCGATAATTAACTGAGATCGATACTCTTTTTAATAACTAAGTACCGGCGATGCGCGACCTGTACACAGGCAGGACTTAGACTGCTTAAAAACTTGATTTTGGCCGGCCAACCTATACGTGAGCGCAGACACGCTTAATCCACAAAATCGCGCACCTTGTATAGCCATGAACTCTTGATGCGTCGATATACAGCCTCTGCTCTCAAAAAAATCCAGAGCTTAGCGCGATTTCGGCGTACCTCGGTCATACGCAGCAACGATAAATATTTTTAGTACTCCCTTTCCTTGCTGCTAAAAAATATGGTAAAACCTTTTTCCCATCCCAATTCCTGACTAAAAAACCATCTACAAGTTATCCTGCAAACGCAGACTACAGACTGCCGAGTACTACCGGTCCAATTATCCTCCCTAATAGTCCTACAGCTAGCTTGGAGCAGTAGCAACACAGAGCATGTTGCCTGAACCAGACAGAGCCGCTGTGCCAGACAGGCAGAAGCGTTGAGCAAGACCAGCTTCAGAGCGAGACCAGCAGAGCGAGACCAGCATAGCAAGACCAGCGTCAAACTGAGACCAGTGTCAGATAGTGCAGCCAGGACCAGCTTGAAAGCCGCAGGTTTCATGCAGAGAGGCCCGCATTGGCGGATGGATGGGCCATGGGTGAAGGGGAAGGACAAGAGACGACGCGACTTCTGCGTCGGACTCGGGCATTGAAATGGTCCCAAACAATTCTTTGTCAGCTAAGTATGCTTGGATTGTTTGGCGAGGTTGACTAAGCAGAGTTTGCGGGCAGTTTGCGAGCGTGGTTGTGTTTTATTGAAAAGCAGCGGGCGATATATTGCAGACCGAAGGCTTGCCCATAGGTTGCAAGCAGAGGGTGCATTTAACACAAGCAGAAAAACTTCAAATTTATGGAGAGATTATTGCGGCCTAAGTGCAGTCTAGTCACTACCTGAAGGGCAAGCCGCAGGAGGGTGCCAAACAGGCCAACAAACCTCTGGCTGTGTACGTTGCTCTGAGCTCCGACACGCAACTGAGGTTTCTGATATAGTGAAATGTCCAGTTTTCTCAGTCATCCGCCTTTGGCTTATAGGTACAGTAGCACGTGTTGACGCAGGGGTCTAAGACGAGAACTCGGGCTAAGACGACTTCAGAACGAGCTGAGAGGTTGACGTACAAACGTAGGCTACTTATACTACGGAGTCCGTTGTGTATGACGATAAGAAACGGAATGAAGGGACGAGAGACATGAAGGGAACAAGTAGCATATGATGGTTGACATTTGGAAACACAAAGACACGAAGGGAATTGAGCATCGGTCAAGTATCACCGATTTTACAACAGCACACGCTGCATAGCACCTCGTATAGTCCGAGTAGAAACATATGTGGCGTAAGTCTTAGTTCCAGTTGGTGATGCATGATCTCTCATCGGGATCATTGCACCACCTGTCAGTGGTGCCACAGACCGCGAGTGCTTAAAGGAATATATCCTTTGACACCCTTTCGTACCAAATCATGGCTGGAATTGCTCTCGACAAAGCAGAAATAATTGCTATATTTCTGGAAGCTTTGCTCTACGGTGAGAACTCCATCCGTCAACTCGTAGATTATTTTCAACAGCCACCATCAACCTTCAGGCATTTGTTTAACTCTTTTCTGTATCACGTTATGGGTTCTGGTAAACAAACCGGCTGAGACCAAAACACGTAGTCTCATGTTGGCGATCGCTATCAGCTTGTTCGTTCTGGCCACTGCGGTGAGCTCTTTTACTATCCTGATGAGGACGTGAGGCCAATTCGAGTCAAACCAGCATATTGTACTTGACTTCATCAGAATTTTAGAAGCGTTCATTTTCTTGCGCGATTCAATACGAGGCGGTCCAATCGGTATGTCGAACTTAGCACCCTTGATCGACTGTCCTTACATGGATGGTCACATACTTATGTTTTGTCTAAAAGGATACTATGGGAATGTCTCCAATCCTCTTCATATCGCGAAGACTCTGGTTTATATTACCCAAACACTGATCGGTGATTCCCTTGTGGTGAGTTGGATCGATTAACCACGCTCCCCTGAGATGTCAACGTTCGGCAATGTTGTTTCCTACAGACCTGGAGATGTTACGCAGTTCACTGGGGAAACAAGTACGTTATCATATATCCAGTAACGAGTGTCGCTGTGTGTGCTGGTAAGTTTTCTACTTGCAGACACTGTCGGCTCTTCAATTTAAAGCTATGTGTTCTAGCTACTGGCTATTTCATCACCTGGAACCTGACCAATGCGACTCCTGGTTCAACAATATTTCAGGCCGGTGGAGCTTGGATAACCGCCTTCTTCGTCCTTACCATGTCCACGAATGTTTACTGCACGAGCAAGTCGCATATCCAGTGACGCTGCAACGTCACTATTTCTGACAATTGGCCTAGGCATGATTGTATACCGAATTTGGACCTCAAATCGATCTGTGGCCTCCTACCATCAGAGTACTCTCATACCAGTAATCTTAGCGCTGGTAGAAAGTGCCGGATTGTATTCTTCTACACTTCTCGCGCTGCTCATCGCATATCTTGCGAATTCCAACGGGCAATACCCTGTTCTGGACACGGTGATGCCAGTCATCGTAAGTTGTGCTTCCAAAACTTCTCAGCCTTGGGAATTGACCTTCGACGACTGAATCCAGAGCATAGTATTTAGCTTGATTATCCTCCAGATCAGCTTTGGCAGCTCTGGCATTAAAGGCAGTATCGGAAACTACTCTACCAGGGAGCATGCGAGCACGTCCCCCCATGGATTTTCCACCACAGTCCCAAGCTACCCTTTACAAGCCATTTCGGTCGAAATATCCCGGGTTACGGATTCAGACGATACAAATGTACAGAAATCCTCAAAGGATCAGAAGAACTCCATGCCGGAGCAAATGTGGGAACAAGCTTGATGATTGCATCTTAAATTTTGTATATTCTCTGGACAATGTCGCACGTGATGCTACAGTGACCCTGTAAGGTAACATACACCGCTGCGTGGTTGTAAGCACCACTGTCTCTAAACAGGCTCCTGCACAGAACTTGTTCAAGACTGAAAAAACTCAATTCTTTGACACACCATATCTTTTTTCGACGCCTTTTATGTCATAATGTCAATATAAATGCACATTTGTATGAGTCAACGAGAGCAGAGTAACATGGCAGGTATAGCATCGGTATTGGTATGTTTATGTTATGATTCAAACGTCAAAACATCACAGTAATGAAATGCTCATACTGAAGAAGTAGTTAGGAGAAAAAGACCAGTAGCATAATCCCGACTAGAGCTGTGTTTAGTGAACATTGCAGTATGCGGGACTCTAGATGAGAGATTCACGGTGACAAAGTATGGTGTCGTATGGCGGTCGAAGTGCATAAAAATTAGGCCGCGCCCGCGCCCCAAGTCGAAAAATCCTGATCGCGCGCGGGTGCATTTTGCGCGCGCGCGCGATCCACTGCAACTTGTTCCCGCGCGCGCTGGTGCTTTCTGACACAGACACACGACCTTGCCGCCTCATAAATAATGTTTTGCTGCCCTTTGTACATATGTATGGGTGTCATTCTGCACAAAAATCGTTTTCCCCGGGCGCGCGTGCGAGCGACTTCCCCGCGCGCAACTTTGTCGAAGTATTTATTTTGTAATCAAAAAAATTAATACCATTAATTAAATGAGTATTGTAATCTGATAGTGAGCAGTAAATACCGGCATAAAATCAAAAAATTTAACACCAACAACTGTTCCCTCAAACTTCTTAGGCAACTTCAGTCCCTCCTCCAATATACCATATTCCCTGTGAAAACTCCGTGGTCTCTGATAAATTCCACGGCCTGAAGCCTGCAGGCTGTTGTGACAGCCACAATATTTGTGGACTCGAACTTTGCGAGTGCTTCGAGCGGTGTTCACGGGTGTTCTGGATGCAAATAATGGCGTGCAAACCCATCCCACCAGGCAGCTTCCCAGCTAGCTGTCATGACCCATTTATTTCTCATACTCAGGTGCTCTGTCCGGCCATTTCTCACCCCATTTCCGTGTTCGTTCCGATCCCCATTGTCGTGTTCGGCAACCGATTCTCCCTGTTCATGCCAATTACCATAGCTACGCCGTCAAACGCACGATCGACGTCTTTGGACTGACTTAGCAGTCATCGCTAGGCCTACCACCTCCTCTGCTCGACCCTCTTCCAATGGTGTTCTGGTAATTGGATTGTCATGACCTGTGTATTTCTGTTTTGGAACCCTTCAAGACTTTGGTGTTATTGCTAACGCCTCTGTCTATCAGAACGTGTCATTTACACGATTAGTAGAATACCAATTCAATGCAGCAGCACAACTCTGGAAATAATTTAATATTTGTACCTTGGTTGCAATCTGTGTAATAACTAGTCCAAGTTATTACAGGTAGAAGGCAATGCGTTTCTTAGCTGCACTGAACAATAAACTAAAAGAGTGTGTAGGTTCAAGGACACTATCGGGGTCCAAGAGTATTCCTTTTAATAAAGAGGGAATAGGCTCCGCAGGAGAGTTTGTAAGTGGATTGGGTCGACCAACGTCAATGCACTGCAATAACGAGAGAGTAATGTGAAGTGGCTTTCGCGCACAACTTGACTTGACTTGTGAAAGTCACTGAACAGGAAAATCAACTGAACAGCTCGTCTCGGGTATTGGAGTGCTAATTGACAAGAAAATCGATTGCCAACCTCACTCTGTAGAGTTTCACCCAGCGTGTTAGGCTAAGTGGCTAAGCAGTAAAGCAACTACTTAACTTAGAATAGTTACTCTAAGCAAGAGTAGTATTCTAGTTCGGGTTAGGAACTTAGATAAGATGTGCAAGTCACACAAGCTGTGTAGGATAGAAGATGGGTAGATTGATTGCTCAAAGGGCAGGCAAAGGGCCTCCTTTTATATTGTAACTAGGTGGGTACCCGCGCTTCGCGCGGGGGTGTAGGTCAAACGCATCGGTAAGGTCAAGTGCATTGGGGAAAATAAAAGTAACCAATTTGCATCAAGTAAAATCAAGTAACACACATAAACCATATCAAGAGAAGTGGATATAAAAAAATCAAGGAGCTCTAAGTAATACATCTTTATATACAATGTTGGTTGTGTCCAAACACTCCTCAAGCAAGACCTTCACTCTGTTCCAGTTGGTCCCTCTTGGTACACCAACATACAACTGACCATGTCCAAACACTGGATATCTCAGGTCCAGCCCAACCGTACCCAAAGACTGTCCCTGAGACTTGTTGATAGTCATTGCAAATGCCAAACGCACTGGAAACTGCCTCCTTTTCAGCACAAATGGCAACTCTCCCTCTGATGGCTTAATGATGATCCTGGGGATGAAAGCAATATTTCCTGCACATGGACCTGAGATGATCCTGACCTCCAACACTCTAATGCTTATCCTCACCAACCGCAACCTTGTCCCATTGCATAGTCCTTGCTTCTGATCCAAATTGCGCAACAGCATCAGAGGCACTCCAGGCTTGACTTCCAAGCGAGCAGGAGGAAGACAGCCCATCTCTATGGAATTCAGATACTCCACAGGATACCGATCTGCATCGTCGGACTCTTCAATGGAATTTGCACAGTGCAAGACCTGAGCATCACCTGGAAACTCCCTAAACACCATGGAATTGATCTCATTGACCTCAGTGTTTCTGGCACAGAGGATGGCACGCTCCAAAAAGTAATTGTCCTGGGCAGGGACATGATTGCCAATGCCAGGGTATATTTCCTGGATCAGATCTTCAATTCCAGGGCCACAAACCATGTGAGGAGGGAGTGAGAACGTATGATCTAGTGGGAGATCCTTTCCCTGGCCCACATTCTGCAGCCATTCTGCAAACCTGGCTCTGTCAGGGTCATTTCTCACCCGCATGTTCTCTGTCAGATGGAGGACATTGATCTTTGGCCACAGATATGACTTCTGAAGGGTAGCTCCCACGATATCCTCCTTGGAGCCTTTAGGGACAATTGGGAGAGTCTGCTGAAAGTCACCTCCAAAGGCGACTGTGATGCCACCAAAGGGTCTGTCAGGCTGGTCAAGGAAATCCCTCAGTGTCCTGTCAATGGCCTCTATGGCATGGCGATGCTGCATTGCAGCCTCATCCCAGATGAGGAGACTGGCCTGTCTCAGCATGTCAGCCTTGTCAGAGTTCTTTTTGATGGAGGAGACAGAGCGCTCATGGACAGGAATGGGAATTCCAAGCATGCTATGAGAGGTTGTACCCTTAGTGAGGATAAGTGCAGCCATTGCAGATGAAGCTACTGCAATCACAATGAGGCTCTCCGCTCTACAGGAGTGGATTAGAGTGTTCCATGTGAATGATTTCCCGGCGCCACCTGAGCCAGTGACAAAAAACATTTGTCCATCAGGTTTCCCATGAGCATCTCTGGTCAGTGCCGACCGTAATATCTGATCATGCGTGGACCTTTGCCCCTCATTCAGCCTGGGAACCTCCTCATCAGCTATGTTCCTCTCTTCAACACGGTCATAGTCCCTCTGCTCAGCTATGAACCTGTTTCCAATGAGGGCCTCCCACTCACCTGCCACCCGAGGCATATCATCAAAGCTGCTCAAGGACATTCCACCCTGCTGGAGGATTTTTTCCAAGAGAAAGAGGCCAAAATCATAAACCTGATCGTCCTGTGGATCCTGCATACCATGTCTGATTTGGAGCTGATGTCTGAGATCATCACATATGTGCTCCCTGAAGCCATCCCATAGCCTGCCGGGGCCCGATGGATTGCAATGGCCAAGGATGGTGGCAAAGAGATGTCTGAGCTGAGCACCTGTTTTCATGCCACTGGCTTCCTGGAGACACAACCTCAACTCCTGATCATCATCCAGAAGTCCCCTTGCACGACAGGCCTCCTTGTAAGTAGCATATTGTATGCCATCCACCGACCTAAGCTCCTCAAAGGATCTAGCCCCCTTGACCACTGTGAGGAGAGTGCACACAAAAAATCTCTCTCCTGATCTAGGGTTTGCAAAGTGAAGGCGACCGATGCTATAACCTCCTTGGCGTGGTGTCCATACCTTGTCCTGTGAGTGCCAGGTAAAATGCTCAGGAAACTCCACATAGAGCAGATCACGTGCTTCAGGGTAGATATCATTGGCCTCAAAGTAAGCCATGAGCGGTGTCTTTTTTGCCTCAGCCCTTTCCAGGATGTTGTCCACATCCTGGTTGGGATCAAAGATGATTGTGTGGTGGTCCTTTTCATGGACTGGCAGTGCCATGACTGCAGGCACCTGGGTGTGGATTTCCCGCTCCAGCAACCTCCAACAGGCCTCATGAGCACTGACATAGCGAGCGTCCAGGTACTGCTTAATTTCATCCTGGTGCGACCAAACTCCATGGTGGTCCGATCATGGCCCTTGTAGAGATACTTGTGGATATACTTGATACACCTCACATTGATGGTGAGTTCAGGGTTGATGTGACACCAGAATTTGAGCAAGAGCAGGGCAGAGTATGGCACAACCCATCTGTTGTCCAGCATGTCACCTCTGACATTGTGCAGCCTTCCATCATTGCGACGACGATATTTTGGATATCCATCCTCATTCAGACTGGTTTCCTCACAGAATGGCTTTGGGAAGTTTTTCTTGCACTTGCCATTTTCCATGCAGGGTGCGTTTGGTTTCATTTGTCCACAGGGACCATGTGTCATCAGCTCACAGACCAACCGGTAGAGGACAGGATGAGTCTCTGGATCAGGGAACTCTGCCGAAATCATTGAATCCACCTCATGTGGATGTCTGATCTTGGAATCTCGTTCAAACCAGATAAGAATATGCATGTGTGGGAGTCCCCTTTTCTGGAATTCAATGGTGTGGACGCGAGCGACGGTTTCCCCAAAAATCTTTTCCTTGACGATCAAGTCTGTAGGTATTTCTTTTGAGCTGGAACACCCGCGACACCAGGTCAGGCCTGTCCTGAGGAGTTTGTCCAGGCAACAATGCATCCAATACCTCCTGCCAGTTGGGATTGGCAGTCATGGTAATAAAGAGATCAGCCACACCATACTTCCTTGAAATGGCCAGAGAGTTCTGCAGGTTTTCCTGCATGTCCCGTGTCCCCCCCTGAAATGTGGCAGGCAGAATGGATCTTGCGCCCAAGTTGTTTGGATCTCTGTCATTGTCATTGCGATGAAAGGCATCCATCATCTGGTTATACATCTCAGCACGGAGAGTGTGTTGATTTGTCCTGATCCACCACAGCCTGCTTTGCTCTGCAGCGGCCCAAGAGTCTACAATGTACTTCTGGAATAATTTGCCAGCGCGCAGGAGTGTTGTAGGTTCTTCTGTCTCTGGAAGAGACGATAGGAATGGAACTGAATTTGGGTGACACGCCCACTTCGCTCACGCCCGTCTGGTAATTGGCGATAGCGAATACCAGGTTGCCACCCCAACTCTCCCCTGGGAAAGAGCAAGACATAGTGAAGAGAGGCATAGTTTGGATTCATACCGGATACCCTTTTAAAACGTCCACCTTTGAGCTGGACAATAATATCCCTAGGTTCAGGGATGATGCCATCTCCAGGAAGAACCACCGCAATCTCATCCGCAGTAGGGATATTATACCTCCTAGGATCCCTGTGTTCCCTGTATGTGAGCCTAGCCCGGATCTCACCATTCTGTCCCTGAGCTCTGAGCCTCTCAGCCGCTTGTCTATATATGGGAACATGAGGATTGCATAGGAGGAGCATTTCCTGCAAGTCTCCCATGATAGTTGGAGACAGACCTGGGTTACGCGTGTTCCTCTGTGCCAAAGCCAATGCTGGATCATATATATAAAGTTGGGCATACTGTATCCGCCTCCCAGGGTTAGGGATGAGAGAGCCATGAATATGATACAGTTCGCCCTGCAGCTTGAGGACATATGGACCACGACCCTCCCGAAGCAAATCTAGGTCAAAGTCGGCTCCCAAGGAAGTGAATGCAAATGCAGCATTGTACTGCCTGATGTTCTGGCGAAACTGTTTGGCCTCAGGGTCCTGGCCCTCTAAGAGCCGTCTCAATGGCTGAGGGAGCACTGGCAGCTCTGGAAGCTGCACCTTTCCTTGTATACAGCAATCACCAAACCTGGGCCGCACATTTGAGGATTTCTGCAGGCGTTCTGCCATCCAGTGCAATGCTTTACAGTCAGGGCAGGAAACAACCATGGGACCCAAATCATGACGCTGCACATCTGCCTCGATTATTCTAGAGCGACCAAGTGGAATAGGAGGAGGAGGTTGCTGAGGACACTGCCGAGGTGCAGGGAGTGGCTGAGGAGGCTGAGGAGGTGCAGGGAGTGGCAGAAGATGCTGAGGAGGTGCAGGGAGTGGCAGAAGACGCTGTGGAGGTACAGGGAGTGGCTGAGGAGGCTGAGGAGGTGCAGGGAGTTGCTGAGGAGGCTGAGGAGGTGCAGGGAGTCGCTGAAGAGGCCGCAGAAGCGCAGGGAGTAGCCGAGGCATTGGTCTTATTGCATTGGCCTGAGCCGGCAATGCTGCCACTCCTGCAGAACCTACTACAGAAGGATTAGCTGCCTGTCTACCTCTTCCCAATTGCTGCTATATAGCAGACTGCTCAGCAGCCTGAGCACGCAACTGTGCAATTCCTGCAGAACCAACCACAGGAAGATTGGGAGGTGGCCGTATAGGCTCCTGCCTGTATCTTCTCACAGGCTGTGCTGCTGGGATTGCTGCTAACTGAGCATGCAGGGCTGCCACCTGCTGTCCAGGACTGGGATCCGGAGGACGTGACGGCCCTGCAGGCATAGGAGGACGTGGTGGCCCTGCAAGGATAGGAGGACGTGATGGCCCAGCCACAGGTTGTTGAAAAGGATCAGCGACATTGCTTCTAGGAGGAGGGCGAGGGATGGCAAAAGGCTGTGGTGGAGGGGGAGGCTGGTCCTGAGCTCTGACAGCAGCAGCAGCAAGTGCACGCACTCTCCGATCAGTGGGCGACGTCATATGACCCTCCTGCTCCTCCCTTGCCCTTTCACGCTCCTGCTGACAATTTCTCTCTGGAGTAGAAGGATCCCTGAGAAATGTAGGCATAAGCTTAGAGGAACAATCAAGCTACCCCACTTCAACTTACATTTGCAAGCAGATTTTTCTTGGGCAAAGTCAGGGGAATTTATTAATTTCTAATTAAATAAAAGTCAGACAGCTCACACCAGACCACAGAGAAATACATACATACCAAGGAAGGGACAGGGAGTTTGTTTGTTAGGCAAAGTCAAGGGAATTTATTAATTTCTATTTAAAAAAAAAAAAAAAATGTCAGATGGCTCACACCAGACCACAGACAAATATATGTACCAAGGAAGGGATGGGGAATTTTTTTGATGAAAATATCCAAGTCTTCTTCGGCTATCCAACTGGAATAATTCCAGTAAAAGGTCCTGGTCCTGGTCCTGGTCCTGGGGAGATGTCTTCTTCAGCCACCAGTAGTGCAAGTCAACACTAAGAGAACTGCAATGCAATTGTGGCTCCCTCTAAGGCAGCCTGGGATGATTACCTGGCTCCTTAGCAGAGAAAAAGCTGCCCCACTGAAGAGGTCAACCCCAATAGTTCACAGCAGAGATCTCCCTGGGAAGAGATCTTTTGTAGTCTACACTATATAGGCTATCTATTAATTCACTCTCACGCAATTTTATTCTATCTAGAGGGCAGAGAGGAGAGGAGGGTGGTGGTGGAGTGCGCAAAAGCGGCTGCGCAGCGTTCTGCCAGCGCAGCGCGGCTTTGAGCGCTTGAGCCACCAGAACGCTGTGCAGCCTCGAGCGCTGGAGCCGGCAGACCGGCGTGAACCGCGGGTAGGGCGTAGGGCTCGCGGCTGCGCCGCTCGCGCGCTCCGCTGACAAACTAATGACCAAGCATTGGTCAGCGGGCCCACAACCACCCACCCCCCGCGTTTAACTCTTAGACTAGGTGGATACCCGGGCTTCGCGCGGGGGTGCAAGTCAAACGCCTCGGTAAGGTCAAACGTATCAGCAAGGTCAAACGCCTTGGGTAAATCAAACTTGGGATAAGTCAAACACATTCGGATAAGATAATTTCTTTCAGATAAGTAAAACTCATCTTATTGATTGAAAGTAGCTCTAAGTAACACATCAAGGTAGGTAATGTTATGACCATGCTGCTTGACCAACTCTGGTACCTCCATGCCTCCTCTGGCTCAATTCCACAACGTCCACACTTTGACCTGTTGATCCCCTTGTTCTTTACTATTCACATACTTCCCCTTTTGACTCTATTCACCGGCCTTCCCTACTTGACCCTTAGCATAGCAAGTCCGGAGCATCAGGAGTTCCATTTGCTCCACTATCAATTAGACCCACATTCACCTTGTTCTTTTGCCTATTGATTGTTCTTAGTTCTATCCGGCACCCCCTTGTAGTTCCTCTTGTTGCGTATTAGTTACTTACTCCATTTATCCTAGTGACTTTTGCTTGCACTGGAATTGCTTACCTCTACCTTCTGACATGTTGTCTCAGCTCTTTGTATAAAACCCAGTCATGTGTGCCTCTGTTCTGCAATCAGATAATTGACTTTGATATGTGACTCCCTTTGCGCTGTTTCCTGTTCTTAGCACAGCGAGTACTTGCAAGGCCTCTGTCTCTCTGACCTCTGCCTTCCAACTCGATTTCTGATATCCAACTTAACTTGATTCTTGAACCCTTACCTCTAGGTGGATACCCATGCTTCACATGGGGGTGTAGGTCAAACGCATTGGGTGAATCAAACTTGGGATAAGTCAAACACATTCCAAGGTAGGTAATGCTATGACCATACTGGTTGACCAACTCGAGTACCTCCACACCTCCTCCAACTCTATTCCGCAACATCCGCACTTTGACCTTTTGATCCCCTTGTTCTTTCTTATTCACATGCTTCCCCCTATGCCTCTATTCACCGGCCTTCCATACTCAACTGTCAGCACAGCAAGTCTGGATCTTCAGAAGTTCCATTTGTTTTGCTATCAATTAAACCTACACACCCCTTGTTCTTTTGCCCATCCTTCTTAGTTCTACCCTGCATGCCCTGGTAGTTCCTCTTGTTCCACATTAGTTACTTACTCCATGTATCCTAGTGACTTCGCTTGCACTGGAATTGCTTACCTCTCTACCTTCTGACATGTTGTCTCACCTCTTTGTATAAAACCCAGTCATGTATGCCTCTGTTCTACAATTAGATAATCAACTTTAATATGTGACTCCCTTTGCACTGTTTCCTATTCTTAGCAGAGCAAGTACTTGCAAGGCCTCTGTCTCTCTGACCTCCATCTTCCAACTCAATTTCTGATATCCAACTTCACTTAATTCTTGAACCCTTACCTCTTCAGTTATAATACTTGACCTCTTCCAACTTCCGATCTGCAATCTCCAAAATACTTAGGATGATAGTTGGGGGCGCAACATATAAGTTGAAGCCACAGTCCTTTTAGAGCCAAACCCGATACATAACAGGTAATGAATCTACACATTTCTCCCATGTCTGTGTGTCCCCTACCTCATGTGTAGCATGTCCTCACCTGTAGTTGTCATCACACTTCATCTGTCCTCACACATATCACATCCTCACACGTAGCGTGTCCTCACAGGTAGCATGTCCCCACACGTAATGTGTCCCCACAGGTAGCGTGTCCCCACAGGTAGCGTGTCCCCACAGGTAGCGTGTCCTCACAGGTAGCATGTCCCCACACGTAACGTGTCCCCACCGGTAGCGTGTCCCCACACGTAACATGTCCTCACACATATCAGGGACATGTATCAGTATCTATTTTGTGACATATATAGACATAAATAAATAGCAAAAGAAACTACATTTAAGCAGCTGTGGTCATTAATTTTAGCAAAGCCTGGATAATTTAGTCATATCTACCTTTTGAAAAAATGTCAAAAAATGTACAGTACATTTAACCTGAAGCTGGTATTAATTTTAGCAAAGTCAGGATAATTCATTGATATCTATATTTATTTTTCAAAAAAAGATAAAAAAAAACACACTACATTAAAACAGAAGTTGTTATCAACTTGAGCAAAGTCAGTATAAGTTATTGATATCCATTTGCGAAGAAATGTCAAAAATATTTACAGGATAGTTAAGGTGGCTGAGGTTAGCAAGTTAGATTTATTGATGTCTATTTGCGAAAAAATAGCGAAATATGTACAGGATATGTAAGTTGGCTATTGTTAAGGTTAGCAAGTTAGGTTTATTGATAGCTATTTGCGAAAAAATATTGAAAAAATATACAGGGCATTGAAGCAGAAGCTGGGGTCACTTCACAGCCAAAGGCAGAGAAGCCCAGAGAAGCCCAGAGACACACAAAGACACCCAGAGCCCAGCCAAAGCAATGGTAAGCCCACCAGTACACCCAGAACACAGGAAGACACCAGTGGGGAGTGCGGTGCTGCAGCATCGCTCTCTTTATACTGAGCGAAGGGTCGTGCACGGACCACCCTCGCGTATGGTCGCGACGAACACGAACCGGTCACGTGACCTGGGATGCTGCTGCACAGCGTCAATGGTCTGGCCTGGGCCAGGGGCCTAGGGCTCGCGGCTGCGCCGCTCGCTCCGCTGACCTAATTTTTACGTAATATTATTTGTAACATTATTTGTCAGCGGGCCCACAACCACCCACCCCCCACGTTTAACTCTTAGATGTACAGGAGCTTAGTAAGCAGGTAGAACCTTCTGTCTATTAATGGAATGGGGGAAGAAGCTTGTGGAAGATGGAAGAAAGGGTTGGAAGAAACTGGCTGTTTCCAGGGGACTCTACCATGCTTCCTACCAATCAGAGCTTGATTTGTCAGGAATGACTCACTGAAAAGGGTCATGTGCCATAGCACAGCTTGGCTGAGTCATGTGCTCCTGACTCACCAAGTTGTGCCTGGATTGGTTGAGTCATTGAGGCTGTATCTCCAGATAACCATGTATTTGGCACTCAGAAGCTGAGTAAGCAGTTCTGAGCCAATTAGGGCTCTGTAGCCATGATTACTAAGAGCACTGCTTAGCACAGCTGGGCATAGCCTGGTACAGCCCAGTTGTCATGACTGACCATGATCCCCATTGTTTGGTGAAGCCAAACAGGCTGCACAGTTGCTATGGCTGCATATAGCAACTGTTTGGGACTCAGCTGGAAATACTGAGTGAGCCATCCTGCCGGACTTGTGGCAAGTGCTTGGGTGACCATAAGTCCGAAAATGCGGCCACCACCGAGGTGCCCGGCGGAGTTTGAAATAGAGCGCCGAGAACAGAGTTGTGGGTGCTAGAGGATCCACAACTCTGTAATGACAGAAAAATGGTAGTTTGAGCCATGGAGACTTTGGAAAAATAAGGAAAAATATGAGTTAACTAGAGGAATGTTTGAAAAGCCTTTCCCCAGTTATATTAACAGCATACAGATACTGTTAATTCCTCAAATGTGTTTTTACATGTTGTCAAGACAAAAAGAAAAGACTAGGGCTGGTTGAGCAGCCTTCCTTGGCTGGTTGAACAGCCGTTCCCCTACAGTTATCCCCCCTTCAAACATTTCAAGTCTGCCCTACATGTTTTTGGAGGCAGGGACACGAGTGTACGGAGAGGAGCGCTGGAGTGGTCGGATAAGTGAGAATCTGGAGCTTGTTGTAGAACAGGGATAGGGTGTATGTAGGTGGTGCACATGGAGATCATCCGGTGGAGGTGGAGGGTTGGGCTGGAGTCTGTAAGGGCAACCCACATGCATTTCAGGGATCACACAATCACATGAGCTGACAGAGGGGGAATCCAAAGGATATACATAAATAGGCATAATACACAATAAAAGGGATTCTCACCTGACAGAGGGGAAATCTAGAGAGAAAAGTATAAGGATCCCTACTGCCAGTCACAAAAAAAAATACAAGGCAATGGTATTGAGGAAGGCTTGCCCTTGTTGAAGTCAAATGGAGTTCCTGGCTTGATCCTTATGACTGGGCCTCAATTCTGGTCTCCCAACAGCTTCTAACTTCCAAGCCCCTCAGAATCCTCACTGTGCACTTCTTCTCTTCTCAGTGATGTCAGGGGGACCGACTCCTGATGGTATTTATGGCCTCAGCTTCAATCCCGACCTGAGGTCTGGAACTGACCCAAGCACCTTCTGAGGGCCAAGCTGAGTTCTTGAACCTTCAGCTTCAGCAACCATCCCACAGTGGTGCCAAGGTTGTGGGTTGAGTCATGTGTGTTAGGTGAGTGCCGTGGAGGTTACAGACTTGCGTCAGGAGTGGAGGGGGTGTCCCTGACTTTGATCAGGGGCATGAAGTCAATAGGTAGTGTGCTGGTAGTGAAGATCATTAGCTTTTCCTCTTTGCATCCTTGTCTACCAGGTGAGTTGTATGTCATGTAGATAGCTCTTAATAATACTTATTTAGATTGTCCTCTACCAGACCACATGATTTCTGCTGTCTAGGGAGAGTTGCCCTTACAGGTGAGATGTCTGTTAGCCTGTTGTCTCACTTTGCCAAAATAGTGTTTCTATCACATTGGCCTTCATCTGGCTAGTCCACACTCTATATTCTGAATACACTGGGACCATCCATCTCAGAAATTCTCTAATAGTGGCTGTCAGGTCATTGCATACTTTGGAAATGTAAGAATTACATGCTGGAAACACTACAAGGAACTAGTTACAATTTCAAAAATGTAAGAACATATCACTATCAATTAGGTCATTCAGATAGAACCTAGGTCTCATATCAAATATAGGAACCATATGGCAAGCTCTGACAATATATTTAAGCAAGGCAAACCCATAGTCTTTCTCCTCATAAATATGGCAATTCTTCCAGAGGGTATGTGGTGTCCCTTTGCTAGGTTTTAACCGTCGAATCACTGCAATATCTTGGGGTCCAGTGTTTAGATGGCACCTGAATATAAAGTGCAACTGTCCAAAGCTAACTGGATCAGTGTTGATGATAATATAATCATAGTGAGGCTTGTTATGGAAGGATGGGTTACAGCATGCAATGTCTTGAAGAATAGACCAGTCCTCTAGAGATTGATAGGAAATGTAAATGCATTTGTAAGGAGTTATCTAGCTTTGCAATTAGTTCCTATTTAAGATAAACCAGTTATATCATACCTTCATTGGCATACTATCTAGATTGTGTTCTGGGAAGATATGCCGAAGAAAACCAAGCAGGTTCTTGTGAAAGTTTTGAAAAACCATGTTGCCTTTGTTAATTTCCTCGAGTTTTGTATGCTTTTCAGGAGACCCAAGCTTCCAATGTCCTTGAGGTTGAGCAGCTTGGGTATTTTCCTTTTTTTTATATCCAATTTTCATCTTCTGGGGCTGAACCCTATGTAAGACATGTCATACAAAGCGCTGTTCTCAAATTTTTGATCTTCTTGTCCTGTCCTTCTCAGCCTCTACATGCGCTCTTTGGGCTAAGCCCAGAGCGATCCCGTGCCTGTGTGGGCGAGGTTGTGTTCACTGTGCATTCCGCAAGATGGCGGTGCGTTGCTGTGTGGCGCTGCATCCATGTCTCTTCTCGGTGTCTCTCTTTCCTCACCTATGAACTTCCCTGCGCTCCCCCTTTTTCGCTCTCATCATACCTCTTCCGGCACTCCCATCCTTCCCTTCCCTGCTTCCAAGCTCCGATCTGCTCTCTGTTTCTGCTTCGTTCATTGCCCTTCCTTCTCTGGAAGCTCGAGGTTCCCGTATGTCCCTGCAAATATGTTTGTGTCATGTATGTACTGGAACAGGGCTGATATCGCTTTGGGCCTTACCAATAGCACCCTAACCGTCCTGGCTCCCCTCCATAGTTCGGCCTCCAGCCGCTCTCTCTGCTTCTTGTAGCCCAAACACCTGAACAAGTAATGGTGTACCATTTCATCTGACAAGTGATTCTCACCGTGGCCCTGTGTATAACCTTTGCAACCAACAATTGAAAAGGCAGAAGGCTCACATGCACGTCGAGCGTATCAGTTGCTATGGACTTCAGGGCTCCTGTGATGGTGAGCATTGTGTGTCGCTGTACCCTTGCTAGTTTGTTTATGTACCCTTGCAATGTTTAGTTCCTGGAATGAGGAATATATTAGCGGCGTATAGCATCTTTGGGATCGCAACAGCTATGTAGTATCTTCTCATATGCTTAGTTGTGACCCCCTTTGACGTTCTCACCAGTTGCCTGTACTTTCCCATCCACTTGTTGCCTTTTTGTAGGGCGTAATTAGCGTGCTCTTTGAATCAAAGTTCTTGATCGATGATGACTCCTAGGAATTTGTGCGTGGTGGTCGAGTTGATCATATGCTGTCCTATTGTGATGCTTGGCCATGTTGCCGGCCTTGTCCTCTTAGACCTGGTGGGGTCGGTTTTGCATCTCCTAGTGAATCCAATCAGTCCAAACTTGTCTAACGCGAAGGTGCAGTCATGATTCTTAGCCCATTCAAGTCCACCGCCAGCTCTGGTCATCATGTCAGATAACTTTCCAAAAGCAGCCCCAAGGTCTTTGCCTTCTGCCAGTAGGGTAGTGTCGTCCACGAACCCTATAGCTCCCTCGCCTCTACTCTCGTTTGTGAGCTCCAGCAGGTGGACGCTGTAGAACAGGTAGGCTACCGCTGAGAGCGGGAAGCCTTGGTCCATGCCCTTCCCCACTTGCATTGCCTCTGTATTGAAATCATCGAAGCTGATAGTGGTGCGCCGTCCTTCGACTTTGGTTCGTATCCAGTCTGCGTACTCCCTAGGTATGCTCCTGCATCTCATGTTATGTATCAATCTATCTAAGATCACACTGGGGAATGCTCCCTTTATGTCCAGGAAGAGTGCCCCCAGTACCTTTCCCTTGCGCTGTGCATCTTTGGCCGCTTTGACCACATAGTGTATTGCATCGGTGGTGGTTCGACCCGGTTGGCATCCATAATGATGATTAGGCAGGAGCTGATGTTTCTCTGCCATCTTCACAATGTCTTCGGCTACACAAGCTGACAGTATTTTTCCTAGTGTGTCTAGAAGCGCGATCGGCCTGTAGGACCCTGGGGCCGTGTAGTCAGACCTTCCAGGTTTTCTCAGGACCTTTGTTATAGAGTCCTTCCACTGCGCTGGGTACACATGGAGCATGAAAGATGCATGGAAACGTGGGCCTATGTAGGATAGGAGTACATCAGCACATTTTTCCAGACCATATTTGGGATACTATTCGCCCCCGGGGCTTTAAATGAGTTTAGCCTGCCTATGGCTCATCTGATTTGCTCATCTGTGATCGGCTGAAAATTGAACGCTGGGTCCGGGTAGTGGTAACCATTCGGCGCGCTGTCGCCTCTGTCCCCTGGTTCTGGAAATAAGGTGTCATAGAGCATCTTGGATTTGTCTTCGTTAGTTTCTGCTCTTTGCACACTTCCATCCACCCATTTTGTGATGAGCGTGGGGACTCTAGTGCGGGCTCCATCTGTTTGGTCTGCTGATGAATATTTATGTGCTGTCCATACGATCTTGTGATCCACCCCCTCTAGGAAATTCTTCCAATCTTCCTGTTTGGATTTCTCAATGGCATTGGCGTATGCATTCCATTGACTTCTGTGCTCCTTGTGCGTGGGATCGTCTGGCCTGTCCCGTCTCTTGTATGCTTTTCTAGTGAGCTGGGGGGTTTCTGTTATCATCTGTTTCAGCTCTAGGGACCACCATCTTTTCATGTAAGGGGATGGCTTAGTCTTTGGCACCATCTCCTCTGTTACAGCAACTATCACTCTGGTAAGGACCTGTATGGCGTCGCCAAACTCCTGGGCGGTCCCTGGCTCAGTTCGCCAGCCTGACTGCTTTAGCTCGCTGTCTAGCTTGCTGCAGTAGTCGCTCCAGTCGACCTGTCTGAAATTAGGCCTGGGAGTGTCGGGCACTTCCGCTGTTGTAAGTTCTAGCGTAGTGTCGATTAGGTAGCAATCAGTTTTCGCAGGGTGATCCTCCGGCACCGTGACGCAGCTGACAAGACAATCCAGAGCCGTCTCCAATATAAACACGTTGTCCACCCTGGTGTGGTTCCCCGCTGCCATCGCTTGTAGTGTTGGTATCGCCTTGGGTAATGCCATGTGTAGATCCCTTTCGATGGTGGCGTCGATGAGAATCTGCGCAGCATCTAAGTTGTTGCGAAAAAATAGGTGGGTATTACTGAGGTCATCCCACTGTGGGTGGTGCCCATGAAAGTCCCCGAGCCAGATCATGTGGGTTTCTTCGTCTTGTGTGTTTGAGCTGCAGCTGCGTTCCTGTAGATGGGCTTTCGTAGTGGTAATGGCATCAGAATGGGTACAATCACAATATAAGTTATATATCAGCATGTTACCGGCGTTGGTCTTTATGTTCAGCGCGGTGACGTCTGGGGTTCCCACATCGATGGGGGGCCAGGAGTCGGTGGCAATACATTTATTGACTAATATCATGGACCTGGTCCTCTTTTCCTTGTCGATGTAGTGTGTCTTGGGGTATATGGCATGCCACTGGGGACCCGCGTGTGTGTTGCCCAGAAAATCTATATATGGCTTCTGTATGGCGATGACATCGTACCGTTCTGGTGATGTTCTACTTAATAAATCTAGGTTGGCAGTTAGTGATTTATTTACATTTTGTTGTCTGATTCTCAAAGGGTGCATCTGCTCACCGTCTTGACTCATGCTGTCTCATTGACACCGTTCCCTCTCCTTTGCTGATCCCTGTCATGTCCTTCCTGTGGGTAGAAGTGTCCATCGAGGGTACCTTGGTGTCTGGGCCCGCTGCCCCATCCCGAGTCTTGGCTCCTTGGCCGTGGTGCTGAGCCTCATTGCTCCTGTTCCTCATATCTTCTCCTTCTCTCCGGATTCCACCCATCCGCGTCCCATGTGTGACCGGTCATGCCACGCTGTTGGACCTGTCGTCTGTTCTGCTGTCACTTACTTCAATGGTAAGGGTCGCCTAGGGTGACCGCTTCTGCTGGTGCTCCAGTCTGCTCCCGCTTCCATGGGTTTTCATCCGGGAAGTACTTGTAAGTGTTCTCCAGATCCGCCTTCTCTATTTTCTTTCACGCCGACACGAACCTGGGGCACAATCTGTCCCAGGAGGCGTGCCCGTAGACCTCACAGTTGACGCATTTGAATTTGTCAGGATCCCTCTCTTCACATTCCACAGTGCGGTGCTCTTTTGCGCAAGTACCGCAGGTTGTCACCCCGTCACATGCTGCCGCCATGTGTCTGGCGTTCTGCTTCTGGCATTTTAAGCAGCGACGCGGTTCTCTCTTCATTCGTCTTGCCCAGGTCCTTTTTCCTGCAATGATTAAGCCATTTCTGATGCTTAGGTTGGCAGATTCGACCGTTGTAAACTTCGCTATAATGTGGGCTGACTTCTGTGCCGCAACGCATCTGTGGATGGGTGTGATCCATCGGGTCGAGAGTAGTGTCATGTCATGACGCGTTTATTTCCCATACTCAGATGCTCAGTTATCCTCTTTTCTCACTCCACCTTCGTGTTCATTCCGACCGCCCTTGCCGTGTTCGACAACCAATCCTCGCTGTTCGTGCCATCTACCATGGCCACGCCGTCGGAGCACGATTGACGTCCCTGAACTAACTTAGCAGTCATCGCTGGGCCTATCACCTCCTCTGCTCAACCCTCTTTCGATGGTGTTCCTATGATCGGACTGTCATGACTTGTGTATTTCCTGGACCTTGTTATCCCCATTTCCCCTTTCGCCACTCCTCTCCCGTGTTCGCTCGGCTTTGCCCTCCACTTCAACCACTTCTCCCCTATGTCATTGCCATTTGCCATTCCTCGCATTTCTCCGAACCGCTATTCGCTGCTCACGCATTTCGCCAGCAGGCATGCCATCAAAAAACAATCAATACCATTTACCCGGCAAGATGGTTCATCACTAACCCCATCACCTTCTTAATCCAACCCCTTTGGGTGTTCATATGGCCAAAGTGTGTTTGCAGGACGTCCCTTCCGTAGGTCATGCGGGATCAACCCAGTAGACGAAGAGTCCGTGCAGGGTAGCATGTATGCGGGTCCCAAGACATGGTTTTGTACATGAATGCCTTCGCCACCTTTACTCTCTGTCATTTCATGTTCGCGCCCTTCCCTCACTCTATTGTATGTTTATTCCATCTACTTAGTATCATGACTGCGCACCCCTATCCAACCCTGACTCGCAACGGCCTCTTTCCTATTCACTGATGCTGTACGAGCATTCGATATAAGTAGTTTACATTCGCATGTATATTCTCCAGTTCAATTATGATACATTGTCCATCTTGTGCAAACTTAACCTTGCTGTGATCATCGTCTCGAGCCTTCTCTTGGAGATTTCTATCTTTGGCCAGCAGAGGACATAGGCATCACTGGTGAGTTCTCATACTTCATCTTCACTACCTTAGCCTTCGAACTATTCTCTGTGCTGTTGCCAAAGGGCTCTGAAGGAGCACCTTTGCTGGCGAAGGGATTGTCGAAACTTAGACAGCCCTTCCATGAGACCTTGCACGTTACATCGTCAAGCACCACGGGCCATTTCGCTACGACTGTAGATAGGGTGAGCCCCATTTGGGCAACCCTCTTACCTTGCGAACATTCATTGGTTCACCTATTTGCCGAACGGCATACTTATTCGCACAAGTTATTTGGGGATTCGCTGTGTTAACTAATACACGATATTAACGCATAAAAACCAATCTTGACATGTCCCTTCTGGGATCCCTGAGTTTCTTTCTATCTTCCGATGCTCCCCTAGCACGTCTGGAGAGTAGGTGACGGGGGACATATTCCACAATGACTGATGTCGTTCTGTCTTTTATGATCGCTGTGGTGCTGAACTTTTCTGTGAAATGCTCCCTGTGTTCTAGTACCCATTGCGCCGCTTCCACTATTAGGTTCAATACCACCCCCCCGTTTGCGAGCTTCTTCGCCCCGATAAACTTGTCCTCTCCATTTTCCCTTCCGTTCTCCTCCATCTGACTGACCACCTCGTTGGCCTTGGCTACCAGTTCCTCTTCTGTGAGCCTCTCTAGAGCGTTTGACTCTGCGGGTGGGTCCTTGTCGATGAGTATTTGGCATCCCCTTGCCCTTGCCCTTGCCATATTATTAGGATGTTACAGTGGCACGTTACCTTTTAGAGCCGCAGCATACGTTATCCCCGTGTTTTCCCCTGTCTCTCCTCCTGTAAAGCCTCCTTGCACACTCGACTCTTCTGCAACCCTCTTTACCACCTCGGCCATCAGCCTAACCTCTTCGGTCGCGTCCCTGGCAGTGTCTGCAGTGTCGCTCAACATTTGGGTGATGAGATCCGCCTTGTCCAGCAGCGGCTTCGACCTTTTCTCTGTGTATTGCAGGACAGCAGCTCCAGTGTTTTGTGCCACGTCATCCATCATCAATATGGCTACGGCTCTGGCACCTTCCTGCATTGTTTTTTGGGTCGCGCGGTGTGCCAGGATAATATGGTGTAGCTGAGGCACTCGGTGGTGATGGGGTCCTCCTTGGCTTGGTACCCCTGCTTATCTAGAAAGTTCCTCGCTTGCTCTCTCATCCTTATCGCGTTGGCCAGGTCTGCTATCAGTTCTGATCTTATTTTGTTGACGGTCTGCTGACTACTCGCTCTGGTTCTGGCCTGTGGCCCTTGTGACGTGGCATGCCTCGGTGGGACGGCGCTGGTGGGCATCATCCCATTTTTGTTTTGTTTGGGTGTCAGCTTGGGTATTGCAGAGCCTTCTTCTCTTCTTCAGCTTCAGCATTCCTACCTTTGAGTTCCTTCTCATATGCATCAATAGTCATTCGAATGTGTGCAATCGCCTCTTGATTTTCATCAATCCTTGTCATCTAGTAAAATATCTATGTCAATTTTATAATATGAGAGCAGTGTTATTCTATCAAAAAGACTTACTTGCTCGTCAACATTCTTATAGTTAGTTAAATGGTATGCCTGCTTGACCTCCTGTTGGAAACCTTCCCCAACCCGGGTATTGTAGTTGATTGTTGAACCTTTATGGATGATATCTTATGTAAGATATACCAGTGCATGTTGCTTAGGGAAATTGAAATTTTTCCCATAAAGTTCTTTTACTATAATATTTGAAATCAGGATTCAGAGTAATAAGTATTATATGAGAAATGATACTTTGCAGTAGTCTTCATATTCTTGGAGGTATTCTTGCAACTTATTAAGCTGAAGCTCTGATATCATATGCAAACCTGCAATTAGCTGAATGCATGCATATGCTCGTAGGCAGTGAATGAGAGGTGAATTAGCTGGAAGCAGTTGAACAATGCATGGAAGCATGCACTAATTCAAATGATAATATCGTAAGCTATCCCCTCTAGAAATATCAAGCCTCACTTTTAAAGCATCAAAATAGCTCTGACCATCAGAGAACTCCATTGTTGTTATTGCCTGAAAGTGATTCAGATTAGGCCATAAAGGTACCATGTTCATACTAATGCAATGAATTAGTAAACTTATAAGTTTCTCATTTTAATTATGATATACTTCTGTGAGTATTTGCCCTTCTTTGCTAAATATCCCAAGACCTCAATTGTAAGTGGGAAGAGATGTTTCCCAAAATTGCCAGAATCATCATTATGTAGAAGATCATATGAGTATGCAATATATGGATCAGAGTTAGCTATGAACCAAAATGTGTGTTAAGTACATTGCATATTAGTATAGTTATCAAAATATAAAATAAGAATCCTTTATAAGAACTTTATGTAGTCCATTTTTCTTCAGGATATCCTCTGATGCTGCTTTAGTGTGGGCATTTATAGCTTGCTTGTAAACACTTTGCATGGTTTTTGTAGTCCGAAGGGTGAATGACTTGGTCACTAAATGGAGCTGGTGTTTGCCCACATTCTATAAGTATATGCTGCCTCTTCCATGTCAAGAGATTGGATGGCAATGCCTGGAAAGAAAACACCATGTATCTCATCACCACATTTGACTGCTTCACCTTCCTGTGAGATATGTTCAAGAGACCTGAGCATCCTTCGAAGGATCTTATGATAAATATCCTGTTTGAAGCGGCCAAATGCTACCTTCTCCTTTTGTGTACGGTAATCAGGATCACCTGGATCTACAATCTATATAATATAAAGTGTTATAGTATCTTAGGTAACAATCAAATAATACACACCCTTGGCATATAACCAATAAGTACAGCTCCTCCATTTCCAGACCCATTTCGGATTGCTCTAGGAAGGAACCCAGGTCGAAGCAAGATTGGATGCATTCTAACTGTGCTTGAAACTTTGCCCTTATCTAGACACAGATGAAGTGGGAGGAAACAATGTGGAAGATCAGGATAGTATGGGAGTTACTCCTTCCATATACTTTAATAATAAATTCCAGTATATCAGATAGACCAAGACATACTTTGATATCCCACCAAGTTTGTCCAGTATTTATTTCATCAAAATCTGAGTGATCCTTCCATTTGCATGCAAAAACTTCCTTACTGGATAGAGGATGAGTGATGAGGATAGAGAGGGATCTGTTACAAGATCACGGATCCACTTCCATGGATCTCGAAACTGAAAATCAAAGGTGTATTCAAGACCCTCATATGTTGCAGTAATGCTATCTTTCTGGAACTTTGAAAAAGGCATTCATATCTAGTATCCAATATCACAGGGATAACACCTACTGGAACAACATACTTCCTTGCGGAGCCCATAGTATTGTGAAAGTCATTGATATCTTGAAAGTTAAGTCTGCTATGACCAGGGTCAGTCCAGTTATGCTTGAGTCCCATAATAATAAGTCTCTTAATAGAATCTGTATGCATAGCAGACTGTATGGCTATTTCTGCAAACTGAAAATCTGCTTGGGTGCGAAATGGTGCCCAAGGTTTAGCAGTATAGCACTGCTGAGGGCTATCCTGATCCTGCTCCGATGTCAAGATTGGTTTTCAGGCGTTAATATCGTGTATTAGTGAACACAGCAAATGCCCGAATAACTTGTGCGAACAAGTATGCCGTTCGGTGAATAGGTGAACCAATGAATGTTCACAAGGTAAGAGGGTTTGCCTAAACGGGGCTCACCCTATCTACAGTCGTAGCGAAATAGCCCGTGACTCTTGACGATGTAATGTGCAAGGTCTCACGGAAGGGCTGTCTAAGTCTCAACAATCCCTTCGCTGGCGAAGGTGCTCCCAACAGCACAGAAAATGGTTCGAAGGCTAAGGTAACGAAGATGAAGTATGAGAACTCACCAGTGATGCCTAAGTCCTTTGCCAGTCGAAGATGGGAATCTCCAAGAGAAGGCTTAAGATGATGACCATGGCAAGGTCAAAGCTGCACAAGATGAACAACATATGATAATTGAACTGGGGAATATACATGCGAAAGTAAACTACTTATATCAAATGCTCGTAAGGTATCAGCGAATAGGAAAGAGGCCGTCACAAGTCAGGGTTGGATAGGGGTGCGCAGTCATGATACAGCATAGATGAAATAAACATACAATAGAATGTGAGAAGAGGGGGAACATGAAACAACCGAGAGTAAAAGTGGCAAAGGCACTTATGGACAAAACCATGTCTTGGGACCCGCATACATGCTACCCTGCACGGACTCTTGGCCTACTGGGTTGATTCCGCACAACCTATGGAAGAGATGCCCTGCGAACACACTTTGACCATATGAACGCCCAATGGGGTTGGATTAAGAAGACGATGGGGTTAATGATGAACCATCATGCCGGGTGAATGGTATCGATCGTATTTGATGGTGTGCCTGCTGGCGAATGATGCGAGCAGCAAATAGCCATTCGGCAAAATGCAAGGAAGGGAGAACAGAGGTGACATAGGGGAGGAGAGGTCGAGATGGAGGGCGAAGCCGAGCCAATACTGAGGAGGAGTAGCGAAAGGGAAAATGGGGATACCAAGGTGCAGGAAATACACAGGTCATGACAATCCAACTATCAGAACACCATCGGGAGAGGGTCGAGCAGAGGAGGTGGTAGACCCAGTGATGACTTTTCAAGTCAGTCCAAAGCCGTTGGTCGTGCGTTTAACGGCGTGGCAATGGTAATGGGCGCAAATCAGCGAACATCGGTTGCCGAACATGACAATGGCGATCGGAACGAACATGGAAATGGGGTGAGAAATGGCAGGACAGAGCACCTGAGTATGAGGAATAAACGCGTCATGATATCGGAGACCAAATTTCCAGAAGGAAGGTCCCGAAATAAAAATTCTTGTTCAAGTATGCCACTATGAGGACGATTCCTGAGCTCAATGAATGTTGTTGAAGCAGGGGGATAGGGCTGTGGTGCAGCTTTATGGGTTGTCTGATCTGAATCAGTTTCGTCCATAGAATCTTCAGACTCCACAGATACTGAGCCCTCAGATTCCACTGACACTGTTGTCATGACGTGTTCATTTCCTATACCCAGTCGCTATATCCTCCCATTCCTCACTCCATCTCTGTGTTCGCTCCGATCGCCCTTCGCCAGGTTCGGCGACCAATCTTCGCTGTTCGTGCCACTCACCATAGCCGCGCCATCAAAGCACGATCGACGTCCTTGGACCGGCTTCATGGTTCATCACCTCCTCTGCTCAACACACCCCCTTTCAATGTTGTTCCTATGATCGGATTGTCACAATTGGTGTATTCCCTGCACTCTGCTATCCCTGTCTCCCTTTTTACCACTCCCCTCCATGTTCGCTGGGCGTCGCCCCTCCCTGCGACCACTCCTCCTCTATGGTCTCTCCGTTCGCCCTTTGCCACATTCATCGAACGTCCGATCACTGCTTGCATCATTCAACAGCAGGCACACCATCAAACGCAATCGACATCCTGTATCCGGCGTGATGGTCCATCACTGGCCCCATCATCTTCCTAATGCAACCCCTTTAGGAGTTCATATGACTGGAGTGCATTCATGGGATGTCTTACCTGTAGGTCATGTGGGATCAACCCAGCAGATGAAGAGTCTGTGCAGGGTGGCATATATCCAGGTCCCAAGGCGTGTTTTCATACACAGGTGTCTTTGCCCTCTTTCCTATTCACTGTTACCATACGAGCATTCGATATAAGTAGTTTACATTTGCATGTATATTCTCTAGTTCAATTATCATATGTCCATCTTGTGCAAACTTGACCTCGCTGTGATCATTGTCTTAAGCCTTCTCCTGTAGATTTCTATCCTCAACCAGAAGGAGACTTAGGCATCACTGGTGAGTTCTCATACTTCATATTCGTTACCTTAGCCTTCGAATTATTTTCTGTGCTGTCGGCGAAGGGCTCCGAAGGAGTGCCTTTGCCGGCGAAAGGATTGTCATTACTTAGACAACCTTTCATGGCGCCTTGCACATTACATTGTCAAGTGCCACGGGCTATTTCGCTACGACTGTAGATCGGGCGAGCTCCGTTCGGGCAACCCTCTTATATTCCGAACATTTATTGGTTCACGCCCTTCGCTGAACGGCACACTTATTCACACAAGCTATTCAGGCATTCGCTGTGTTCACTAATACACGATATTAACGCCTCAAAACCAATCTTTACAACCATGTCAGGTTGCTCACCCAGATGTGCTGCCATCACTGAGACAAGAGAACATGTAAGAAGTTAATTATAGTGTCAATGGTACTTACTTTTATCTGTCATATATTGTTCATCTGAATTCAAGTCCGCATTGGCAGGCAGCCAATTATCAGACTCTGCAACCATGCCACTAATATATTGAGTCCTATTATATAACACATAGTTGATGACGGTCATCCAAGTCCCATAAGAATTAACATCAAGCACTGCATCAATGGTGAGCCCATTAATCATACATTAGGCTCTATTGACCTGAACACACACCTTGCCTCTGATTCTGAATCCGTTTCTCAGCGCGCCAAAGTTCAGCAGCCTCTAAACTCTGCTTGTTGCGTTTGCACGCAGCTGCATGCTGTGTAAAGCCTCGAATACGGTGATGAGTATTGCAATAGCTGCACCAGTATTCGTGTCCTGTCTCGCTGAGTGCATGGTGTTCAGGCATGATAGAGAGGTGATCCGAGGGACCGAGTCCGTTGCTTATTTGAGCGCTGAGTCTAGAGACGCTCATAGTGTGACCAGTCAAGCTTCAATGCTGGGCCTCTCACAGGGGTCAAGGAATCGAACTAGTTTTGTGTGAGAGGGGAGACAACGGTCGAGTTTGAGGGGTCGAGTATAGAAGGAGGGAGGACAACGGGATCAATGACGTTGGCTGTAGGGATTGTTTTGGGGTTTGTGAGGTTGAGGGGGTACACCGTGTTGCCCTGAATGACGGATTAAGCTCTGGGTCAAGGTATATGTTGGATGATAGACAAACCACAGGGTCAGTGATGACTGGTTGTGGTTCTATGGAAGTCTGAAATGGACCAAAACCAGAGTAGAACATGTTGAGGAGGTCAGTCATGAAAAAAGGTTGGGCTGTAAAGTCGGCTGGGATGTCGAGCGATGCCGGCGGGGTCGCGACACCCTCCTGCAACTGCTGTGGCCACCAATTCCACAGGCTAGACATCAGAGCACGTATGTAACGATACACAGCGGCCACAAGCAGATCTGTAGACATCACGTACCTGGTCAATATGACAACCCTCGGCCACAGCAGCCTCTTCAACTGTACCCTCTGATTCCGTGGGCTAGACATCAGTGCACGTAAGTAATGATACACAACGGCCACAAGCAGATCCATAGACAGAAAGGAGCTGAAGTCCTCTGTTGAGTGACGACTCCATCCCTGGCACATAGTATGTGCATCGTGGGGACAAGCATCACGTACCTCCGAGTGTGTTCCTTGACGAGACTACTTCTCCTCTGTATATCCGTCGATCTGGGTTAACAACGTGTCTGGAGGCTTCACGTATCTCAAAGCTCACCAGAAAAGTGTAATTGACGCTCGGACCGAAAACTGACTCAGGGGCTCACAATCGCTCCTTCGCCCCTTAAGGCAAAACAAGGTGACGTGACATTCCTGCATGCTCAGCCCACCTCGCAACCCAATTCCACGCATGGGACCACAATCACATTGCCTCATGCCCATGCCCACACCCACACCATCCCCCACCGCCATACACATTCCCCCCGTGCCCACTACTGCAGCCTGGTCCATGGCCTCTCCCTGCCAAGGGATATTTGTTTGGGAATGCGAGTGTCGATGCATCTGGCTCTGGCCCGGGGGCCTCTGAATCCGCATTGAATGGCAGTCCGGGTGCCGAGTCTGTGAGGAATGGCTCAGGTTCGACTGGTGTGCCGGGTGTGGGCGAAGCAATGGATGACGACACGGATGTGGAGATGTTGTATATGGGGTATTCTTCATGGTTTGGGAGTATTGGGAGTGTCACCAGTGTTGCAAGTATTCTGAGCATTACGAGTGGGAGTGGGAGTGTGAGCTCGGAGTTGGGGTGGGATGGGAGTGGTGGGAATGGGAATGGAAACTCGAATTCGAGCGAGTGGGAGGGGTGAAGGGGGTCTTGGTGGGCCAGATTTTTGTTTTTGCATGCTGGTAACTGATAGTGATGATATGTCTCACCACAATGCGCTGCTCCACCGTCTCTTCTCCACTCACTCCCAGCCCATACATCTATATCTTCTGACTCATATAATCTAAAACAACCTTTGATCTTTCTAATCTGAAATTTGACATTCTTGTCAAATTTCTCTCTCATTGACTTGCTCTCTCAACTGTAGAGATTCATTATCCATTTCTTCAGATTGCTTGTGAGATTAGATATTATCTCATCTTTCTCTCCAATCCAGTTTGTAACTTTCTCAGTCTTCTTGAAGAGTTTGACAATGTAAGCCTCCATGGTTATCAGAATTAGTTTTATAATTTACAAAAACAATTTTCGATTGATTCTAATTATTAAAACCATCTGGATTTGCTTACAAATTTGACTAGCGAATGTAACATAAAATTGAAAGGTATAGACTCGGCATCTTGTAAATGCACTTGACTATACCACACCCTTTTTTCCAACTCATAGTCATAGATGAGAACATTCCTTTATAATGAATGAGTCACTCCTTGAAGAATATCAAATGTTGATGAGTGAACATTGGGAGTTTCTTGATGAGAAATGGCCTCTGTTGAAGCCAACTAAATTTAATTGATCAGGACTAAAACCTGTTTCTAAAATAGATCTCATCAAAGAAAGAGCAATAGAGAAACTTGGACCAATACCAGTATTATTCTTCCTAGTAATGTTGTTTCCATATCGAAATGTAGAGAAGTGACTATTAATAATCTACCATCTGCTTGAAGGTTGTACATTTGATGATATGAACAGATTTATACCTGGGGTTACTTTTCATGTGATCCATCTAGTGTTGTTTACAGTTCAGCTTGAATTGATCCATACCAGTTCAGTTCCAGTTCAGTTCATTGAGCTGAACTGGTATTTGAACCGAACCTGGAACTGGCATCCTCTCCATTCCTTAGATCAGTCTGAATCAATCATGAACCGGTTCTGAACCGGTTCAATACTATTATATATCTAAATGATTTATTTTTTAATTCTACTAATATTTGGCTAGTTTAAGGTCATAATTATTTATTTTTGACATCTAACTAACTAAATAAAAAGGGGAATGACTCCTGCAAGGGCAGGAGTCGTTGTGTGAAGTGAGCAAACAGTGCGGCCTTTTAAAGACCACGCTGTTTGCAAGTCACGTGACCAGCGAATGTCGCTGTTTTGTTGACCATCACAGGTCACATGACTTGCAAAGATCAACAAACAGCGCGGTCTACATAAGGCCGCGCTGTTTTCTCACTCCACACAATGACTCCTGCCCTTGCAGTAGTCATTCCCCTTTTAATTTAGTTAGTTAGATGTCAAAAATAAATGAATATGACCTTAAAGTAGCCAAATATTAGTAGAATTAAAAAAATAAATCATTTAGAGTTAAACCGGTATTGAACTGGCTCAGGACCGGTTCATGAGCTGAACTGGCACATGAGCTGAGCTGGAGCTGGGTCATGACCCAAAACCAAGAACCGGTTTGTGAACTGAATTGAACTGAACTGAACTATAAACAACACTAGATCCATCAGAGTTTTTTTGGACTTGAAAAGGGTCTTAATGATGATGACAAAGACATTGATTTGTTGGATAATATATTTTCAGACATAAGGATTAGAATATTATCTGGAAAGGAAAATAATAAGGAGGAAGTATTCAACACAATAACATTATTCCTTGATGGTCATGACACAAGAGGAAAAGAAATAGGAAGATCATCTAACAAAGAATGGTCATATAAACTAAGGAATTCTAGAATGAGAACTCAAGTAATTATTGATTATTTTGTTTCTGATTCATTGCTATATAAACACTCTGATGGAGTAATGTTCACAGAAATGAACTTAAGAGATAAGATGGATAAGGCAGATTGTATGGCTCTTGATGGAGGCCATACACAAGTAGTAAAGCAAGGTAGATTGAAAGACATGAACTTCTACCATCCTGTCATGATGTGTTTATTTCTTATACCCAGTAGCTCTGTCCTCCCCTTTATCACTCCACCTCTATGTTCACTCCGATCGCCCTTCGCTGAGTTCACCGAACAATTTTTGCTACTCACGTCAGTCGCCATAGCCACACCATCAAAACACGATCAACACCCTTTGACCGGCTTGACGGTTCATCACTGGTCCTATCACCTCCTCGGCTCAACCCCCTTTGGATGTTCCTATGGCCAGATTGTAATGACTCATGTATTTCTTGTACCCAGCTATCCCTGTTTTCCCTTTCACAACTCCTCCTCTGTGTTCACTTGGCTTCGCCCTGCCCTCCGACCACACATGCTCTATGATCACTCCATTCACCCTTCGCCACATTCGCTGAACCACCATTCATCTGCTCGCATCATTCGCCAGCAGGCACACCATCAAAAACGATCGACATCCTCTACCCGGTGTGATGGTTCATCACTGGCCCCGTCATCTTCCTGGCGCAACCCCTTTATGTGTTCATATGGCCGGAATGCATTCGCGGGACGTCCTAACCATAGATCATGTGGGATCAGCCCAGCAGACAAAGAGTGCGTGCAGGGTAACATGTATGCAGGTCTCAAGGCGTGTTTTCGTACATAGGTGCCTTCATCCTCTTTCCTCCCCATCGTTTCATATTCACACTCTTCCTTCTTCCTATTGTATATGTCTTTCACCTATTTTGTATCCTGACTGCGCACCCCTATCCAACCCTGACTCATGACAGCCTCTTTCCTATTCGCTGATATCATAAGGGCATTCGGTACAAGTAGTCTACATTCACATGTATATTCTGCAGTTCAATTAGCATACATCCATCTTGTGAAAAACTTGACCTCACTGTGATCATCGTCTTGAGCCCTCTCCTGTAGATTCCTATCTTCAACCAGAGGATGACTTAAGCACCACTGGTGAGTTTTCTTACTTCACCTTCGTTACCCTAGCCTTCAAACTATTTATCTGTGTTGTTGGCGAAGGGCTCCGAAGGAGCACCTTCACCAGTGAAAGGATTATTGACCTTTCCTTAACAGCTTGCATGTTACATCATCACGTGCTATGGGCTATTTTTCTACGACTGTAGATAAGGCAAGCTCCATTAGGGCAACCCTCTTATCTTTTGAACATTTATTGGTTCACCTTATTTGCTGAACAGCACACTTATTCGCACAAGTTATTTGGGCATTCGCTGTGTTCACCAATACATGATATTAATGCCTAAAAATCAATCTTGATACATCCCATTCGGAAGCAAAAGAATGCTGAACTATCAGATATGGAGAAGCACTACAATGAAAGGTTTGGTAGTTGCAGATCAAAGACAGAAAGCTTCTTTGGAGGGTTAGGAATAACATTTAAGAAGTTTAATGATTAGAAGCCTGCCCAAACATTGAATCCCAATATATTCTCTTTGCAGTTTAGAATAGCATGGTTGCTACTTAATATCAAACAGTTTGTTAAATTAGGAGAGCTTCAAGCACAACCTAATCATATGTCATTGATAGAGAGCCATTTTGACTATCCATCAACTGATACCCTCAACTTTGAGTCCCTGAGAATCTCAACTCTAAAGGATATTACAGAAGATGCAAAGAAAATGTCTAAGTATCAAGCACAATTGTTAGCAAGTGCAGATACAGATGCATATGAAGTTAAACAAATACTGGATTATAAGGACAAACGAAAGAAGAGACAATACTTAGTTCAATGGACAAACTATGAAGATCCTACTTGGTTAAGGGAGGAAGATTTTGATACATCAGAATGCATAAAGGACTACATTAGATGAAAGATGGCAAGACACCGCTACTAGGAGGATGTTCAGATTGACAATAATACACCTTCTTCTAGGATATATTAGACATCTTTTAAAATATCAACCCTAGTCAAATTCATAGTCCATCATTTTGAGAAATTTGTATATTGTGGATATTTTAAAAATATGTTTGTATGTGCTGAAACCTGAGGTGTATTGAGTTAACAGAGCAATTTCAGATAGGATTTGGATGACTACATGTTAACAGTATATACGAGGCTTGTTAGATATACAATGATAGAATGTAGAGGCAAGTATGGACAATATGAGTATATGTTAGAAGTATATATGAAGCTTGTTAGATGTACAATGACAGAATGTAGAAGCAAGTATGGACAATAACTCTACTATATTATTATATATGTTTGATAGATCTGATTAGAAGGTATGTTTAAAATAATATGCATGTATAGGACAAAGATATATAACTACTGATGTTTGGACAATAGGTTTTACACCCTTTCCTGGGGGAGCTGCAGACTGTGAGAAAGAACTTTAGGCCTAGGATTAAGCATGCCTTACAGATTTTGGCAAATGTCTCAATTGTGATATATTTTTATTAAATATAGATAGATTAGCTATATATACATATATATGATAACTATAAAGATCCATTGAAGTGTATACATCCAGTTGCTCTCATTTCTAACCCTTTTGAACAGGGAAGCAGCATTGCCATAGCGACATAGGCATGGCAAAGCCCAAATTCAAAGTCCTTGCTGCCCTTATTTCTAGCGACAGTCTGATCGCAGTTCATCTGGGGAATGGGATTCACTGATGGTTTATGGGTTTATCATGGTTCATGGTTCGTTGTTCATAGGTCGTACATCTACTCCAACATTCCCCATGCCCGTATTAGGTATGTCTCACGGGGTCACAAGGATAATGCCTTTACTCCATCATTTATCCATATGCACCTAGCTCATCACTGGAGTACACTTGCCATTCCTGGACCATGGTGATACCATACCACTTGTACCAATGAAGTGAATTGATTTTCAATATATTGTACTCATTGCGTAGCCGCCATCCCCGGACAATATGCTTGACCTTGGGCTTAAAGAACTAGGCTTCTTCCAACTTGGTCAATGCTAGCTTTTCTGCTCTTTACGCTGTCGGAACCTAACCAACTGCAAGTTGATCAGTCAACCCACCAAAATAAATGTTCCTGTAAATGCCTGTAAATGTCAATTATATCCTTGGACAGTCAACTCAATTCTAGGGCTCATCGCAAAATATACACGGGGAAAGAAATAGCTCAGACGAAGACACTCTAACGCCTCGTGTTTCTAATAATGGATAATCATCAACCATGATGTCACTCTGCTCAACCACCTCCGCAGGCTTGTGTGGGCAATTCCAGGCAACATCGCCAACCTCAATATTGATGTACAGCGCCCGCAGAAACTGGAAATGAGGTCCTGCAAGGACGCTGTACACTTCATCCCAAGCTGCCCAGTCCAGCTGCGTATTGTAGTCATAGAAAGGATCCACACGTAATTCCATATAATGTATATGGTTGGACGGGTGGACAGTGGACAGGACCTTCCTTAAGGTGGATAGGGTGTCACTTCCCATATCGATCTGAACCAGACTTAAGATTTCAATATTCACATTGAACGCTAGATTGACTAAGACCAGCACTGTTGCTCGCAAGTCAGGAAGGTTTTTGTATTCAATCAAACAGGTGGTCACTCACACACATGTGGCAGGATAATAGAGACGTGCTTGAGGGAGCTGCCGATGCCGCAAAGTAGCCGGTTGACACTGTCATCTTTCTTAGGGAGGTGTATGTGCAATGTATGAATGTGCGATACGTCCAAATGCGATCGAGGTCCAAGGAGCCAGTTAACAAATACGGACCTGCACCCCGTGTCCAGGCGAGTGAGGTGAGAAATGCGATGACGCTCGAACTCTTCTTTATTGTCCTCCACTTGTTTGGTTTCCACTTTGAAAGATTGCGGGGGAACCCATGATGTGTCGATATGACCTAAGTAGAGACCTATTGGGCCTCTGGCGTGATTTATAAAGTCCGTAAAGTCGTCCATGCACATAAATTGAGCCTCGAAGACGCATACAAATGCCATCGAGGGTAGCTCGAGTACCCGGCAAAGCGATTGTCTGTAATCTCCTGCCAAGGCATTCCATGGGAGGCCGATAACTTTGAGTTTCTGCAAATGGGTGAACTTGTGCAATAGTGAGGAGAGTCGTTTCTCTATCGCAATCCAAGATGGATGCCGTTGCCCCTGGTACATAGGGTCTCCATAGTTCACCGAGTCAGGTAGCTCTAGCACTCGGATGTAACTGGCAAGATGGGGCGAGTTGAGTAAAACCTGATCCAGTCGCTGGATTTTTGCATCCAGCTTGGAAACGTGTCGAAGCTTTATGTGGTGAAAGAGGCGATGTTGGCTGGAGGGAAGCCATAGACGGCAAACCAGCGAGCAGCTGTGCATGTGAGAGCGGATAATATAGTCCTCGTCAACATGACCGATAATGTCATCAATGAGTTCTATGGCTAGACTGTTCATGGTTGTTCGCAGGATTGCCGTGGTAGTAGCATTCACTTCAGGATGTGTTGGCTTGGCGCTGAACGGCGAAGCTAAAAACTCAAAGCTCGATTACCTGTGGTGTAACGTGCCTGAGATATTTTGTTTGGATTTGTATCAGTATGTACTCACACTCACAGTGGATGACTATTCGTAGTCCTAAATCCCTATGAAAGAACTGTGCAAAGTTAGTGCGCGTGCGGATTCCGGAAAGACAGCTAAAAACGGATGCTTTACCTGTGCGAGGATGGGCGAGGCGTACGTGCGAGTGAAAAGACCCCAGGCGTGACGTGTGTCACGGTGTTGATGCGAGCGCTAATGTTGGGTGCGCGTGAGTAATCAGGTAAATAGCGCACACCGTCCCAACATGGACGCGTATCCAGATCCTCCGTCATATATCTTCCCTGCCACCCCTGCGGGAAATGATCGACTATCTGCTTTGGTGACCCGTCATCACACCCCGGTGAGTCGGACACCCACACAACGTTAGCTGCCGTTACCATCCTCGTCCCGTCACACCACGCTCGCCACGCTCGCCACGTGGACATCTATCATAGTAAGTATGGCCGGCGGTGTGTGTGGAACGAAGGAGATATAATAATCTGATATACTACGATCTCAAGTGGATCGTTCTGCCTTATATACAAAATATGATGTCCATTGTATTACCAATCTCTTCGAGCTGCTGTGCCGATGCGGTGCCGGTGCACCAGCAACCCGGGGTAGAGAGCGATCTCGAACCTAATCCTAATTTCCCTACTAGATACCTGTGTTGGTGTAAATCCAATCCCTTTGTAAATATGTCCGCTACGTTCTCCTTCGTCGGTACGTACGTAAGTGATGCCTCGTGAGAGGCCACTTTCTCACGGATGAAATGATATGCGACATTGATGTGTTTGGTACGCGCATGATACGTTGCGTGATGCGATAGTGTAATGGCGCCTAGATTGTCTGATCGAAGTGACATGGGCTGGGCTTGATCTATTCCTAGCTCCTCGATGAAGCGCCTCAGCCAGATCAATTGTTTGGCGTCCTCGGTAAGTGCCATGTATTCGGCCTCCGTAGTAGATAATGCGATCGTTCGCTGCTTCTTCGAGCTCCATGCAATGGCTCCCCCTCCTAGTATAGCTACATAGCCGCTAATAGACAGTGCGTCGTTTCTATTAGCATAATCCGAGTCGACAAATATTTCGAGATCGAGACCAGCGTCTCGTCGGAAGGTTATGCCGTCGTCATGTGACCCCTTGAGGTACCTGAGCGCGTGCTTGATCGCCGTCCAGTGCTCGGCTCCGTAAGTAGTAGTGAATTGGCTCAGATGTTGTACGGTAAAAGCCAAATCGGGTCGCATGCTGAGTGCTGCATACATTAGCGATCCGATTGCTTTGGCATAGGGTACTTCGGCAGTTGGACCTGTTGAGTCCATAGGTGTCCTGAGTTTGATCATTTTATGCAGAGGTGTAGATACGGAATGTGCTGTAGCCATGTTGAATCGATCGATTATGATGTCGATGTAATGTCCTTGAGACATGATCAGTGTTCCCTCATCCCTATTCCTCTCAACTCTAATTCCCAAGATTTTCTTCATTTCTCCTAAATCTGTTAAAAGGAATTTTCCATGAAGCTCCCCCTTGAGCTTAACCATCCCTCCTCTGGAATCAGCAAATAGTCCGAAGTCATCCACATATACTGATATGACTTCGATTGAGTCCTTATCTTGTCTGATGTAGACAGATTCATTGGCTGTGCTTTGATGGAAGCCGAGATTGAGTAGTAATTTGCGTAAGCGCTGATGCCAAGCTCGTCCTGATTGCTTGAGTCCGTAGAGCGCTCTGTATATTCTTAGAACGCATCCGGATCCATCATCAAAACCGTCGGGCTGGCGCATGTAGATCTCCTCATCTATGGTTGAATTGAGGTAGGCGCCTTTGACATCCATCATTTCGATTTCCCAATCGAGTGTGTTTGCGATCGCTAATAGAACACGTAGTGAATCGAATTTGACCACGGGTGAGGTTATCTCGTAGTAATCCATCCCTGGCCTCTGTGTGAATCCTTGAGCCACAACCCTTGCTTTAGCCTTATCGAATTGTCCGTCCGGTTGTGTTTTGACAGCATATACCCATCGGCAACCGATAGCTACTCGTCTGGGTGGTAGTTCTGTTAATTCCCATGTTCCTAATGTCTTGTGTTGATCCATCTCAATTTCCATCGCTTTCTCCCAGATCGGCGCATCATCACGTGATACCGCCGCTCTGTAATTCTCAGGTTCAGTGACGATTTCTTTCATTATGTAAACCTGCTCGGTGCGTCCTGAATCATTCAGCTTCCGGTAATCCGGTCTTTGAGTGATACGCGCGCTCCGTCGAATCTGTGGAGCTGGCGCTTGTTCAGGTGGATCAGGAATGGGCGTTGTCTGGGGTGATGATGTCTGTGGGGTAGATGTGATCGGGTCCGGCACATGCTCGCGCGGTGAGTGCTCCCCCTCAAGTGGTGCCGTGTCGTCATCGTCGTTATCTGGGATAGGGTAAAGTCTGTTGTCGTTTTCGTCGAATGTAATATTTCTCGAAATTTGAACATGCTTTGAGGCTTTATTGTAATACCTCCAGGCTTTTGCATGTTCTGCTACTCCGACGAAGATATGTTCTTCTGCCTTTGGATCAAGTTTGGCTCGACGTTGATCCGGCACCATAACCCAGCAATTTGTCCCAAATTCCTCTAGATGTGCTATGTTCGGCTTCTTGCCAAATAGTGCCTGGAACGGCGTTGCATCATCTCCAAGCGCTCGCGTGGGTGATCGATTTTTGATATAACACGCGTAAGCCACGGCCTCGGGCCAGAGTATTTTTGGCAGGTTTTTGGCAAATATCATTGCCCATGCGTGCTCGAGTAAGGTCCTGTTGAGTCTTTCGGCGATTCCATTCTGGGCTGGGGAGTATGGAGCTGTGGTCTCCATGATAATGCCATATTTTGCACAAAATTCCTTGAAATTTTTATTGACATATTCCCCTCCATTATCTGAGCGAAACCTCTTCAGTTTCTGACCTGTTTGGGTCTCGAGGAATGCCTTGTACATCTCGAAGTGTTTGAGCACTTCCGAAATAAATGGCAGTATACCTAGATTTGATGTCCGTGAAAGAATAGAAGTATTTTTCATGTGATGGTCCCTCGGTCTGGGCAGGCCACCATACATCGGATACTGTTAGGTCACCAACCTGTTCTACAGTGTCCTCGGCTCTTTTGGGGAACGGCTCCACATGCCGTTTGCCTTGTATGCATGCTTTACACTGACTTGGCTCTTTTGACTCGTCGATCTCGAGTCCAGTAACTAGGTCATTAGATTTCAACAATTTTATAGAGTTTATGTTGACGTGCCCTAGTATCCTGTGCCATTTGTCCCATGACCGTCCTTTTGCCACTGTGGCAAAGTCTCGTGCCTCGACTGATCGAGTGACCCGTGCCTTCATACAGAACAGCCGCCCGCGCTTCTGTCCCTGTGCGAAGATAACTCCGGCGCGTGATTTGAATTCGACGCCGGTGCCTGAAAATGTGGCCGTGTTGCCCTTATCAGTTAAACACCCTACGCTGATAAGGTTGTTCGGTGCATCCGGTGCATGCTTGACGTCACGTAGTTCGATCGTGTTCGTCTTGGCGCCGATCTTGAATTCCATGTATATAGTGCCTCAGCCTTGTGTATGTAGTACCGCATCAGGTGAAATTCCTTCAATTTCTGATGGTTCCTCGGCATAGCTAGCAAAATCGTTTCGGCTTCGAGCTATATGTGTTGTTGCCGCTGAATCGGCTAGCCAGTCGGATGCAGATATAGCACTGTATGCTATCTCCTTAGATACAAATGTGAAGTCCTTTTCTTCTGCTTGTTTGACTGTTTCTTTGTGCCCTGATTTGAACCATTTCGGTGCTTGGCCCTCCTTGCCGCCACCTTTCGCCCAACAGTCCTTCACATAATGACCCTTCTTGCCGCAATTTCGGCACTTTCCCTTTGTTGCTCCTGAGTCATCTTTGTTGGGCCTGTGACGTTGTTGCGCCTTAAGCGCCGTCTGCCGTGCCGATCCAGCTTTCCGTGCTCGATCCTCATCGAGGACTCGAGCTATTAATATATCAGCTGTCGTCCCAGCTCCACTGGCATTTACTGCCGTAATAAACGCTGACCAAGAATCTGGTAATGACGTCAGCAACGTGTTCGAGAACTCGGTGTCACTGATGTAATGTCCCCGCGCATTCAGTTCCTGTTGAATGCCGCGGAGCTTGCGTACGTGCTCCTCCGTGTTCGCGCCGTCCTCGGCAAGTGTCCTGAAGAAATCTCTTCGGAGATTTACAATCCCCACTGCTCCCTTAGATTCGAATATTGCTTGTAGACTAGTCCATACAGCAAATGCAGACATCGTCTGATTGATGTAAACTAGTTGTTCATCGGCAACTCTGAGGCAAATCTCTTTTCTAGCTTTCTTGTCCTTCCTTCTCCAATCATTGATTTCCTGCTGCTCGGTCGCAGTGACGTTGTCGGCATCTGCCGGTCTCGGTTCCGTCTCCCTGCCGATAGCCACGTCCCACAGATCTAAGTCATCGAGTATCCACTCGAGCCTCCGGCGCCACGCCGCGTAATTATCCCCGTTCAAGGGGTCAACCTTGTACGTGTTGTTGCTACTCGACATCGTCGATCGGTTATTGAGTCGTTGGAGTATAGAGTGTAGTTGGAGTAAGCTAGATGTGTAATAGTTTAGTTATGGCCGGGGCCCATAACCTGTGGAACGAAGGAGATATAATAATCTGATATACTACGATCTCGAGTGGATCGTTCTGCCTTATATACAAAATATGATGTCCATTGTATTACCAATCTCTTCGAGCTGCTGTGCTGATGCGGTGCCGGTGCACCAGCAACCCGGGGTTGAGAGCGATCTCGAACCTCCGGCTAAGTGCGTGCCGGCTCTGCCTTGGCGGTGTCATCGTCCCGATTACTAACAGTGTGATTGCATGTCACCCGATCATATACCCACGGAGTCCGAGACGAATAATCACAGTGACAGACGCAGAGCCTGCGACTCAAATGTCCGCGAGATGTCTCCCATGACATCAATGTCTCACCCCACGTACCTGCCACTGTCTAACAGCCCGGAGAACAAGTCAAAATCACAACACCCATACCACGAATCAAGTTCGCTTGGAATAATCTGTCCCTGATCAAATGGGAGTCACTATGCGGGGACGACGCGCACTAAGCAACTCCGGTGTCACAGTCCGGGGTCACAAGCATAATGCATTTATTCCGCCATTTATCCACTTATGCACCTAATTCATCCCTAGTGTGCACCTGCCGTCCTTGTACGATGGTCATGCCATACCGCTTGTACTTACATAACCTAATTCATCACTAATGTGCCGCCATCCCAGACGCTATGCTTGACCTTGGTGTTACACCCGTTTGCAGTACCTAAGGCGCGCATCAGATTTGCTTCCGTTTTAGCGCGCAAACTTCGAACAACGATATCTTGCTTGATATCGCTCCGATTCACTTGAAATTTCATGTCTGAAGCTATGTGGACCATAGCTAGGGCATAGAACTAAAAAATCCGAATAAAACATGCATTTTTTATTTTGCATTTTGGGTGCTGAGGGGGGAACAATGTCAAGCTTAGCTTACTGTATGTAGTTCAATGCAGGTTTTAATTTTGTTTGCTACTTTGTACTACTGGTGAGAACCCACTACAGGAGAATCTCCAGAAGAGGGTGTCATAGGATTGGAGAGGAAGGGCTTAGCTTCTTCTGACATTGGATCAGTGAGATCTGACGGTAGGCATTCATTCTCGATGTCGGATTTCCTCCTGTGTAGCATAAGCCCCGAAATCTTTGATCCCTTCTGCACCGAGTGCCAATGCACCATGGGGCAACTTCGCCGATCCTGACACGTTCTTGAGCTCAGAAACTGCGGGGGCGCATGCGTATGCGGTGGGGTGAGGGGCGCAGAGGTGCTGGGGTGGGCAAGCTGGTATAGGAGGACGGGGTGGTGGGGGAGCGGGCGGCGGCAGGTGCGGGTGCAGGTACGGGTGCAGGTGCAGGTGCAGGTGCGGGTGCGGGTGCGGGTGCGGGTGCGGGTGCGGGCGGGTGCAGATGCGGGTGGTGCGGGTGCAGGTATGGGTGCGGGTGCAAGTACGGGTGCGGGTGCAAGTACGGGTGCAGATGCGGGTGCAGGTGCGGGTGCAGGTGCAGGTGCGGGTGCAGGGACGGGTTGGGCGGCAATGCGAAGGACGCGGGGGCGGAGGTGGGCGAGCTGGTGTAGGAGGACGGGGTGGTGGGGAAGCGGGCGGCTGCGGGTGCGGGTGCGGGTGCAGGGACGGGTTGGGCGGCAACGCGAAGGACGCGGGGGCGGAGGTGGGTGAGCTGGTGTAGGAGGACGGGGTGGTGGGGAAGCGGGGGGCGGTGGGTGCGGGTGCAGGTGCAGGTGCGGGTGCAGGTACGGGCGCAGGTGCGGGGACGGGTTGGGCGACGACACGAAGGACGCGGGGGGCGCACACGTACGCGGCCGGGTGAGGGGCGTGGAGGTGCTGGGGTGGGCGAGCTGGTGCAGGAGGACGGGGTGGTGGGGGAACGGGCAGCGGCGGGTGCCGGTGCCGGTATGTGTGCCCTGGGACACGACTGTGCCTGGGCCGTGGCGCTCTGTGGGAGTCGAGTGGTCAGACACCCTGGTATGAGGAATACAGGCCAGGATACTCATGGAAGTTGGCCACTGGGGTTATGGGGGAGTTGACAGGGAGCTGCTGGTACTTGACGGCGAGCCTGTGGAGCTAAGCGAAAAGGCGCGATTGAAGAACAGGGTCAGCGGATGCTTCGAAGCCCGGGGCAAGTTCATATGGAAGACGAGTGCCGAACCAAGAGAGGCTGAAGTGTCTGTGGTGCGTGGTGTTGTCGATGGTGCAGCGCGGCAAGCCGCCTATTATGAATCGGCATAACCCGACCAAGTTCGACTTGCCTTACCAACAATGGGAAATAACAAAAATAAAAGACAGCCCCCACCAAGTCAACACGAGCAATGAAAAAGGTCAAAGAACCTCCAGAGGAACTGTTACCTGACATAGCGGGAATTCAGGGCAAAGGCTGGTTTATATATAATGATGCTATTTCAAGCTCACCAGTTATTTAGAATCTGTTCAAACTACTAGCACTTTTTGACCGCAACGTGAGGCGGCAAAAAAAGTAACTTTTGAAGACTTAGAATCTGAGTCAGGGTCATCATATGAGGAAGAGACCCAGCCGGCTCAAAGTGCATCCGAGTCCGAAGCCGAGCCCAACGACCCTAATCGAGACTCAGAGTCTGAAGAGTTAGTAGAGGTGGCAGTTCCCAAACAGGTAAAGGATATTGATGAACCTGGTATGCCATCATATTTTTCATTTATAATTTGATGCTCATTTCACGGCCTAGTAATTATCTTGCGTGTTCCGGACGGCACTGAAGCTGAAGGGTTTGTTGAGTGTGTGAAGCTTCCTGCCAATGTCAGTTACAAGAAGGTCGAGGAACGTATCTTCAAAGCGATAGGGTGCTATCAAACAGTGAAAAAGATGCTGCACTAGCTTACCGGCTCAAAGGTGTGCGAGATAAACACCTTTTGAAACTGGCAAAAAGAAGAGGACTGGGACAACCTCAAGGATGGTGTGAAGGGCGCTCAGGCAAGGAAGAAAAAGGGCGATGCCAGTGGCGTGGAAGTAGACATCGTTCTGGATGAAGTGTAAGTGTGCGTGTGACTTTGCATGGCAGCCGCATCTGATATTATAAGAATTATAGTACATCGCATCGCTTCGCCATACACTTTCCAGGAAAAGGGACAAAACTGTGACAAATGCAGCTGGCAGGGGCAAAAAGAAGAAAGCTCGTATTCAGGACTTGAACGCCGATTCTGACACTGAAGGATCTGAGATCGAAGAGCATGGCCTACCGACAAAAGGGAAAGGGATTTCATGGAGGCGTTGAAGGCAGAGTATTCAAACTGTGGCAAACCGGCATGTGCTTCAAAAGTCTGCAAACTGAATAAGAAGGAAGAGCACACGCATTTATCATGGTGCCAACTCCAGTCCTGGGTAACAGCCTTGGTGAGTACAACCTTTGCATTTATATGTATTACTCGCTGCTAATAATGCGAATTTAGGTTTCTAACATTCACGGGGTCACTCTGAAAGTTCCTCCAAACAACGCTCACTTCGAAGATTTCCATTATCGCAAAGACTCCATTCAAAAAGAGAAGACCGATGAAGGGTCAACGGCGAACCTGCCCGGCGCTGCATTGGGTCTTCAAGGATCATTTCCTATGATGATGTTCCCACCAATTGACTATCGAATGTTTGCTCAGAACATGGTCCTGAACCGCCCTGTTACTCCAGTCAATCCTGACAAGAGACCGGAACAGTTGACCCCTGCGACTCCCGGTGACATCGCTTACCCAAGCATCAAGAGTTTCTTGACGATGTCCGTAATTGGCCTGAGGCTAGGGGGGGAACATTGACGAATTCAAAGGTAAATTTGAAGCAAACAACGTTTACTTCCTAAATGAACTGAAGGAGGTGACGGCTGATGTGCTCATGGCCAACATCGGGATGTCATGGGGTGACGGAATTTCATCAAAGGAGCGGCTAGAAAGGCTATAAGGAAGCTTGCTAAGAAGGTGTGAGAGGGAGGGAGGCAAGCAGAATTATGCCAGTAGGACACAATAATTAGATTTACTATATACATCAAAAAGAACAATTTAGAGAATTATGGATATTTGAGATCGGCGGCCTTAGTACCGTCTGAGGCAGCGCACGGCACATTATTGGTATTTAACCTTGAGGCCGCTACCACCAAGCCAATTGGAGGCCCTCCGAGACTCATTAGCTATCCCTCTTGCGCTATCCCGGCCCTGTCCTGGTCCTAGTCCACACCCAGACCCACACCCCAAGCCCGCAAGAAGACGAACACGAACACGAAGAACATCCAAGTCGTGCGCTGCCCGGTGCCCACCTGTGCGTGTCCATATCCACCTCACCCATTCCAGCAGTACCGCTCCAAGCACGCGCTGCACACGCTCAGCCGCGGCACCCCCGCCCTCGCGCGCGCCTTCTCCACCACACCACACGCGAGACACGTCCCCCAGTCAGAGGCATCCCCGTCGATGCCCTGCGTCGCGATATCAAACGCTTGGTCTATGAACGCCCGAACCTAGTATATCAGTTGCAAGTTGCATAGAGGAGTTTAGTTTGCATCAGCGCGTCAGGCCAAATCACCCTTCAGCGCGCAGACGCACCTCTTCAGGCGTATACGTAGTCTGCAGCCTCGGCGTGCCCGTCACCGGCGCCGCACCGTCCGCCGGCGGCCCGCCATTCGCGATGTAAATGATCATAGGCGTCTCCACCGAGTCGTTGCACCCGAAGAACGTGGGGTGCCGCGTGAGGTTTTGCTGCACGAAGATGTCGGCGGTGGAGGGGATGGTGGGGAATGGGTAGAGAGAGCCGAATAGCGCGGCGCGTTTGGCGGAATTCTAATGTAGGGATGGATGGAAAGATCAGATGGACGCTTTTTTCGCACCCGGGTTGATACGTACGATGAAGTCTGTGCCGTTCGCGAAGTTGTCAGCGGTATCAGCAGACTTCGAATTCCAAGCTTCGTGAGCAACAGACACCTGACAATTAAAAAAAAAACGGTCCCGGCGGACGTACGTACCGCATCAATCGCAATGATAGTGTCGACCGCCCTCGCGCCGACCAGTAAAGGCTGGATGGGTATCTGTTCCCCGTCAGATCCCCCGTCGACCAACGTAACGAAATCCTCGTTCGTGTTCGCAAACGTATTCTGTGTCAGAGAATAAGTATTTGTGGGCGAGAAGAAACCGAAAGCCATAGCTGAAAAAAAAAATGCAAGGCAAGGCAGTGGCACGCACAGGGTTTATGCCCTTGAAGGGATTTGGTACAGCCGCCGAGTCGAGGCGAACCTCCTGAGGCCCAAACGTGGCATTGATGAGTTCGATTATGGGCCCAGGGGGAGGCTAAAAGAGCAGCCGCCGAAACTACGATACCACGGCATAAGTTTCATTCCAGCTATATAAACTCAGAACTCAGGGGAAGGAACATAACGCCGACAGTCCAGGCGAGAGGTGATAGTGTGGGAAGGGTGGACACGAAGGAGATAAACTCACCGTTAAACTCGTTGAACAAGTCGCTCGAAATGCCGGCGATATAGCCCGCCTGGTCAAATCCGGCGACGCATTTGCTCGCATTAACCGACCCCAGGAGGGAGGTGGGGACAAACGACGCGAGCATGGGGTCAAATGATCCGCTCTCGACTAAAGGTTTCATGGGTGGTCTCCGAGTCAGCGTGCCGCGCCGGAATGGACGAACAATGAAAAGCTGGACATACAGACATTGAACTCCCACAACTCACTCGTCAGGGGGACCGTTTCACCAGGCACGGTCTCGGATGCGTTAGGTCTGGGCGGGATAGAGTCTGCAATCAGGATGGGGAATGGCTGTTCGTGCGCGACGAAAGACGGACTATAAACCAAAATTCAGGCCCCACATACTCGTACTCGGACAAACAGATCTAGATGCAGGGACTTGGGACGTACACTTTCGCGATGTCCGAGAACAGATACCTGCACCGTGCGCGCCCTCGGCCAGAATATCCTGCGGCGTCGTCCCATTCACGAAATTCGCGTGATCGCTTTGCCCCACACGTCCGTGATCGTAACGGGGAAGCCAGCAGCGAACTTTGGGGCGATTTCGGCGAGGATGGCCTCGACGTACGCTAGCGTGTCGTTTGCAGTCGGACCCGGGTTCGTCAGGTCAAATTGGGCAAGCCAGCCTCCGAAGGCGGCGTTCCCCAAGCCCGAGTTGAGCTGTGCGGCAGGCGGAAAGGTCAGGTCGGCGATGGTGGGGAAGTTGGCCTGGGCAAGGGATGTCACGAGCCACGAGCCGCCCGAAATACCAGACAGATACGATGCGGCCTGCAAGAGACCGCCTGTTCCTGTCTTTTGGGCAGCAGTACTGTTGCGCGCGTCCAGCGAACTTAAGACGCCGGCACCGAAGAGCGCGGCGCGGTATGAACCGCCCGACACGGCAATTCCAAGCTTGGGCAAGCGCGCACTCTGCGAAGTGAGGATATTATGTATGCCGGCCTGGGCCTGATTAGGAGTAGGCGATGTGGAGAGCACATTCTTAAGATAGGTGTTCCACGCTCCAGGGAGGACGGTGCTTGCGCGAGTGGAGATGTATGAATTCTCCCCGGGGACAGCTGCGCTGGGCCTGTACCTGCCGAGCGGACGAGAGTACCGCTAGAAGGACACGCAACAGGCGTTGGGAATGACGGGCCAGAAGTGAGTGCTGCGATCGACAAGGGACATAGCACCAAGAAAGACGACGCCTGTTTTTCTCCATGAAAACATAATGAAACCCTTCTAGAGAGGTGAGAAATTCACAACTGCACACATGAACCGCATTGAACGGGTGTGCATACTGATTGACCTCTAATAACCCAAACTCGCAGTAACAGACGTGGTCCCGCTGAAGTACGAAAGGAAACGGACTGGGCGAGGATTCCTATTATAGGCCCGCAGCCAAACCACGTACCTGGGCCTGCCTCCGACGGATACAGTGTCGACGCATCAATTTGTCTCACTAGTGGCTAGGACGCTGTTGATCCCTTCACCCGATTCTCGGCCATAGATGATCTTGATGTGATCCTCGGAGGATCATATCAAGACCGTCTATTTTGCAGTACTGTAAGGCCGTCGCGTACCCCCAATAACCTCCAGCACCTGCGGTACCCAGTGTGACATCTATAGTTAGAGGGTGACGTCGGATGGGTGGAGCCGTCTAATTAGATATGAATAGCGGTTGGCTCCTATACCCGCGATAATACCTCTCATATTTCACCCTCGTAGAAATCCAACTCTCATGTACACCTAGTGATGCACGGGCCGGGCTGGGCTCGGAAAGCCCGGGCTTGGGCTCGGCTTTAGCAGGCTCAGGCTCAGTGAAGCCTCGAGCCCAGCCCATTAGTCAGGCTCGGCGTGGGCTCGAGCCCGGCTTCAGCTATGAAAAAAAAAACAAATATGAAAAAAAATTAATGATTACGCCGTAGCATCAATAGTAAATGTTTCTCTGATTCATCATCGCTCTTATCGATGTCGGCAAGTGCACTTTACTGGATAATAGATGACAGCATGTTATTGTCTCAACCATGATATCAATTAGACCCACATACCCACAAAATTTACACGCACGACATTTGTGAAGTTTTCCGTCCTTGCCAGTCACAGCCGCTGGTTCTTCAAAAAATTCATCAAGGTCGCGATTTGCATGCAATTCTGAATCGGTGAGTTCAACAATGTCAAGAGTCTTCCGCTTATTCATGCGGGAAGAATTGTTGCCTGCGGCAAGCTTCTTCGCCACATCTCCACCGAGTGCATCCTCTGTGTGGCCAGTGGTTTCACCAGTATGAGAGGTATTCCAGATCCCTCCACAGCCCGTCCACCAATGCACTCTGGCGATGGAGCGGAGGGCAGTTTTGCCGCAGCGAGACGTACGTTTTGCCACGGCAGCTGTAGCTGCTGCCTGATGATGTGAAGCAAGTGCTGGAATGGAGGCATTGCTGGGGTCGAGGACTTTCTCCGTTACGGTAATTTGCGCTTCGGTCGACTGTTGTTGGTGATCCCCGACATATGGCTTTGGGCAGGAGGCAGAACGAGAGAAATAACCTTGTTTCATGTATGTACAGTTGCCGTCCAAATCAAGGGCAAAGTTATACTATATAAGTGCAGCAAAGCCCGGGCTCAAGCCCGGGGCTTGGGCTTCTGCAAATTAGAAGCCCGGCCCACTTGGTGGACTCAATGCGGGCTGGGCCCGGGCTAGGCTCGGCCAAATCAGGCTCGGCTGGGCTCGGCTCCAGGCTTGAGCCCGAGCCCCGTGCATCACTAATGCCGACCCTGGAAACACATCCCCGCCCCCATCCCGTAGTACACCCATTCATGTGCCTCCTCCCTCTTACGCAGCGCCACCTTCTCCCCAGACTCCGCCTCCCCCATCCACGGGCACGAGCTCATGAAGATGTCTCTAGTCTGTCCCCCTAGCTGCGGCTCCTTCTCGCACAATCCGCACGCGTACGTGGGAAACGGGCACGGCGTTCGCCGCAGAGGACGGACGGTGCCCGTGCGAGACATGTGCGGGGGTCCCGCACCCCGCAAACACCCCATGCCCCCGCACGGGAAAATATACGGAACGCGCCTGCGTGAACCCACCAACCGCCACCACCATCCTCTCCTCCCGGAAACAGAACCCTGCAGTCTTATCCTTCATCCCTCCGCAGGTCGCCGCATTCCCCTCACTGACAGCTGCCCGCGCAACCACACTGCACGAAGCCGAACTCAACAAGTTCCCCCCGTCGCACCGCGGCCTGTCACCGGTCCTGGTGTGGGGCGGGTGCGAGGGTGCCGAGTTTGGTGCCTGTCGGGTGGCATTGAGGTCGTTGGACGTGTTAGGACATGTGGGACGCGTGGGTATAAAGCGGGTACGGCGGCCAGAGGAGCGCGACTGTGACAATTAAGTGAAGCAAGGGGTTATGCGATACACGCCCTGCATGACCGGGGATCGTGCGCTCGGAATCGGTTTCAGAAGGGAGAGGGTGGTCCGACACGGCGACAGGAATGAGACCTGCCGGGTCATTGTGGCACGTTTTTGACCTTCACGGTGGGGGCGAATCGACTAGACTACTTACAGTATAGACGTTGTGCGTTTCGCATTCCAGGCGGATAGTGTGCGTGTAGTTTGGATTGTGAATCGTGAATCGGAGCTGCGTGCTGTTAGAACATGTAGCGTGTATTGTTGTAACATGTCATATTCTACTAGTGCTTCCTCTCACTCTGTCGTGCTTAGCAGTGCCACTCAGTATACGGTCGATGACGGTGAGCACCTAACATATCCCGGCGATGTTGGTCATGGTACGGCTGCGCGGGATTGCGCGGACGTTGGCGGGGTCTCTAGTGCAAGAAGCACTATTTTTAGTGTCGTGTCTGAGATCGGCCGTGTGGCCGACAGCCGAGCCGTAACAATCGCTGCTAACTTGCGGCCGTACCCTAATACGGTAACTCCGTTTCATGCCTATTTGGGCCTGCGCCACACCACCCAGCCGCGCCGTACATGTCTACGGGCTCGCCGTCCGTATGCTCGACGCCGCACGAGAGCAAGGTGTTCGTTAGCCGCATGCTAATACGTGCTTGGCGGTCTCTTCCCGCGCGCACTGTACTTTGTTTACGTATTGATTATTGCGAGGGACGGGGCGTTATCCGGCTTTTTGTGGGAAGGACTGTCGGTCTCGATGTGTCGCTGACACAGTGTACCGACGACGGCGAGAACGCGCCACGCGGCGAAGGCATGCCACTCCCGTCGTTGTCGCCGCACCTCCCGAATTAGAGTTCGCGCACGCTGCAGACCATCGCCCGCCCGTGCTCGTATAATCCAGCCTGTCAAATGCGGGCGAGGCGCGCAGTCCAACCAACGCGAGTGACACACACCTCACCGTACCGTGGCCCCACGCGCACCGTGACAGACAGCTCCATCGCCGTCAACGCCGCTACCCTCCCACTACCCCCCGCCGAAATACAAGCCGTCGTCCGCGTAGCCCCCAAGAGCACCTCACCCGGCCCCTGTCGCACGCCACGTTCGTGTGTATGCCGATGGCGCGTCGCTGTCGCCCCAGCTCTGCCACCGTTTACTAACCTCACATCGTCGATCTCCCCTCATTCCCACCCCCAGGCCTATACTTGCTCTTCCAACATGGGTGGCCCTCCTCCCAAGTCCCTTTTGGACCGTTGCACTTATGACTGACCCTTGCTCGCAGGCCACGCCCTCCCGCTCGGGCCGCTCCACCAAGCCAGAATCTCATTCCCCGCCGTCTACCTCATCGTCGGCGTCTGCTCCGACGAGCGTGTACACGCCCACAAGGCCTGCAGGGCCATGACGCGCGCTGAGCGGTGTGTCCAGCTCACCCGCTTTATTCCCCGCGTCTCTCACCATTGATTCGCATCCCCTCCTTCCACATCTCCCCCCTTTCTCGCCCAGGCAAATTCACCGCGCCCCGTATACCTCGACCCCGACCTCCTGGAGCGCATCGTAACCTATTACAGGCGCAACGCGGATGCGCTCCATGCCAAGTCGGTCAAGATAGGGCATGCGGAGCTTACTGCGTAGAGTGAGTATGGGGAGGCCAGTGCGGGCGTGGGGCAGAGCGGGAAGGCGGGGGCGCAGAATCGAATGGCAGCGCATGAGCGCGCAAAGGCACACGATTACATCCCCCCCGGCCCTAGACGATAGACGTTACGTGCATCGTCTAACAACATCATGCATCGCTTCGCGCTTCACGTTTCATGCACTAGGCAGTGCGTCGGCATCGGGGCGGTATAGGTTCGTGGATTCTTTGTGAGCTTGTTTCGTGGGGGTTTTCGTAGTGTTTTGATGGCTTCATGCATGTGGGTGAGCTGTTCCGCGGGGGGTTGCGGTTGGCCTTTTCATGAAGGTTGGTTGGCAAGGGAAAGGTACGGGTTGGCACCCGCGTTGAACGCACCATGCAGACCTGACTCCCTCTTCACCATCTTTGAGGGGATGAAGAGGGTGGTGGTCGTTCACGACTAAACCTCCTTCACGCACTTAGCTTGGCCTTCATACATCCGTACTTTGGATCGACACTATGCACTAGATTTCTCTGCCATGTTTAGTTCTGGCTTAGGGCAATACATCGTACGTAGCACCATCGTTCACAGAGTCGTTCTAGAGAGGCTGCCTGCGCGACATTTTTATGTAAGCCTACTGCCGCGGCGTTGCCCGTCGAACCTCAGATACTGTGCACAAGAATCACAATGCCTACCTGTTTGCTGTCAGCTGTGACTTGTCGAAGTCTTCTCATTCCCACATTCTCACCGCAGTTGCCAGTTCTCTACTGCCCCCTTCTTTTTCACAGACCACTGGCATGACCTCCAACAAGGGCCATAGCGAGCAGATCGCCAAAGCTTTCCCCTCATCCAGGCATGACAAAACGCCGCCAATCGTAATGCCATCCTCGGTATCCTCAACGGTAAGCAAAGGATATTCTGGGACGCAATCAAGGGGGCGGTCTGACGAATCTTCATGGATGTAGGTCATGTCTACTTCAGGTCTTGCGGCAGGAATAACAGGCATTGAATCCACCCACACCACGCAAATCGATGAGCACCAGGGCGCCGGACTTAGGTTGCTTTCACTCGGTAATGTCTTCATGCTCGTTATGTGACCACCTTCTGACTCCCTCAGCAGATGGCGGGGGCATCCGTGGCTTGTCCGAACTCATCATCCTACAAGAAATCATGCAAAGAATCCAGCGCCAAGAAGGGCGACCCACGACCCCACTTCCTTGCGAATATTTCGACTTAATCTGCGGCACAAGCACAGGCGGGTTAGTTACCTACTTCTAGATCGCCGTCGCTCTCTAATACGTTCCATGCAGGCTCATAGCGCTCATGCTGGGCCGCCTGCACCTGTCCGTAGATAAAGCGGTCGAAGCCTATGGCAAATTCGCCTCACAAGTGTTCTCGAATAAGAAACCATTTTGGAAGGATGGAATGTTCAAGGCTAGCAAGTTGGAGATCGCTATCAAGGCCATCATCGAGGAATCGACTGGTGACCCTGACGCACGCATGTTCGATCCAAGACCAAGCAGCGAAGTATGCAAAACGTCTGTTCACGTTGCCGCTTCTTGTTGACTTGGTACATGGCTGACCGTTACCTAGTTTCGCGCGCGATGCCCGCAAATAACATGAGTACACCCCGCCTCTTCCGTACGTACACCGTAGACAAGTACGAATCATTCGACTGCGCCATATGGAGGCCGCTCGTGCTACGTCAGCTGCTCCTACCTTTTTTAAACGGATTGTCATTGGCATACCACCTATGCATGAACCCTTCGTTGATGCCGGCCTGGGTTGCAACAATCCTATAAGCAAATCCTCAACGAAGCAGAACATATATTTCCGCACCAACATATTGCCTGCATCGTCAGTATCGGCACTGGATACGTCGCCACTACGAGCCTGCCGGCACTGGTCGGTTTTAACAATGTCAACCTTTAGATGTAGCCCAGGTGTTGAAGAAGATCACCACAGAATGTGAGGAACAGCGGAGGAAACTGAGCGGCGCTTCAGATCTGCACCGAGTGTCTACTTCCGGTTCAATGTGGAGCAGGGATTGCAGAATTCACATTGACACAGTGGGAAAAGTTGGCTGAGGTGACAACGCACACGTTGCAGCATC